>VYXF01009247.1:303628-330879 GCA_013397295.1 Polioptila caerulea | reverse complement strand
CCGGCCGTGGCGGAGCGGGAGCGGGAGCGGGGCGGGCCCGGGGGCGGCGGGGCCGGGCGGGGGCACTGCGGGAACGGAGCCCGGGCCGCGCTTCTTCTGCAGCCACGCTCTTGGTGCGCGGAAATAGCCGCCTCCAAAGGCTTTTAATTTGGCCGGCTTTGCTCACGTGTTACACACGGGATGCCTGAATGGCCGGCTGGTGACAGCGCTGCATTTTCCTCATTTTACAGTTCAGAGCAGAATTTTGGAGCTCTTTGATCCATGGTATAGCAGGACAAGAATTTGCGCTCCTGTTAGGACAGTTTATTTATTTTTTAATGGTTCTTTGTGGCTTTATGTAATATTACAAAACACATCCTTCCCTCAAACTCCTTTCCTCTACTGCCTTGTCACCTAAACTATACTAGGAAAATTTTAAAAGAATACAGGGACTTTTGAGTTTTTCTGGATATCTGTGAGTATAATTATTCCATTTAAACAGAGAGGAGAAGATGTGACTGTCAGTTTTTCAAATACCCTGTAGTAACTCATTTGTCTAACTAAGAAAATGTTGAGTACTCCCACGACTCAATGAAAAGTCAACAAGTTAATTCCTTAAATAAGATAAGTTTAGGTATTTTTCTTGTTTAGAAAAGAATTGTGCTACCTACATTTATCCTCCAGCCATGGGCTGAATTCCATTGTAATGAAGTGAAACTGTTCAGATCCAGTTTTACCTGTTTCTCAACTTCCTATTTCAGTTTTCTTTTTACTCGTAATCTTCTTTTCATGCTTCACTCTTGCCCAGAACATGGTAGCACATAAGCAAATAAATCCTCTTAGCAAAGAAACACAAATAAACACAAAAACTAGTGCACATAGTTTGTAGTTGTTTTTAGCACAAATTTACTGTCATGAACTTCTGCTGCTGGTTACTTCAGGCTCTAGTAGCTCGCCCACTTCAGGCTCTATTTAGACTTAAAGTTGCATACAAAATGTTGCTGGTCAAACAGTCTGTTACCAAAATAGATGAGATAACTGCAAAACCTAGACTACAGGATACTCTGATTGGCATTCTTGTCAATTGTGTTACTTGTTTATATTTCTTCCTGTTGGTTTTTCAGACCCTCGGGCTGGAGGGGTTCAAATCACCAGGATGCACATCTTAAAATTAACTTTTGGGAGAGCATGTCCACGTGTCTGTCCATTCATGTGTATGTGCACGTATTTCAGGTTTCCAGCACCAGGATGCTATAGCTGCTGTGGCAATACTTGCTATAATTCCTGGTATTGCTTTAAGCTTGCTGCAATATTTCTTTAATGCAGTCCTTTGGCACTCATCTTTCCAAACTCTGCAAAATGGTCCCACCTCCTTCTCTGTACTGCAGCACAAGCTGTAAGGACAGGTTTTCTACTCTGGCACAGCAAAACCGTATAACCATACTGGGATACAGAGCAAAAGGGAGAGAAACAGTCTTGGGAAGAAAAGGAGTTTAAGTCTGAAGGCCTGGGCCCTGTTGAGTGTAGGAGTACAAGTAATTTTCATTTATTATTCATGTTGTTTGAGCTTTAGTTTTACATCAAACCTCACTGATAAGAAATATTGAATACGCGCACTTGTAAGTTAGTTAGGAAGCTTGTTACCCTCCTGAATAGCTGGCAGCTAAGAGAGTGTCTTGCCTGACTGGACTGATTCTTTAGGAATACATTTTCTGGAGATGATGCCAGAAGTGGGTCTCCCAAATGATGTCATTGTCATCTGCCCACAGACAGGAATAAAAGCAGGCAGTTTTCTTGGGCTGCTGACAGGGCATCTACAATACATTTGTCTGAACAGACAGGTCATCCGTAAGTGTCTTCTGAGTTGCTCAAAACATGTCATAAGTGGGGGAGTGAGAGCAGAGAGGTGCTTTCACACACCCCCACTCCCTGCTATTTGGATCACACTGGTGACCTGAAAAGGACTCCCCTCACCATCTTGCTCCCAATTCTTGGGAGCACCCAGGATTCTTGACCCATTCCCTTCATCATGTCCTCAGCATGAGGAGTGAGTGTGGATGTCCCAGCTCTGGTGCATGACCTCCTTTGCTGGAGACCTTTTACATCTCCTAACCCCAGGACCTGTCCAAAATTGGTTTATGTGCTTCTCCTGTGCACTCAGCCCACATGCTCTGAGTGTGCTTTTGTTCACTCATCCTTCAGTGTGTATGAGGATCAGCTCTTCAGAGTGAGCACTGTGAGCTGCCTGGCATGCCAAGGCATGAGTGTGCCCTTTAAGAAACGCATGAAATATCCGTGTATGCTTGACAGTGCCAAACACTTCAGTCTCTTTTGCCATTTTTCCTCCACATCAATTCCAAAAAAAATAGTTTGCCTAACACAGAAAAGGATGATGTTAGCTTGAAGCCTGACATGGAGCCAAAGTGTATGTGCCCATCCATGTCTGGCACCAGTGGAGCACATCAGCTGATGTCTGACTGATTCCAAAACCTACAGCTTGGATAGTGGTGGCACCACCATTGGTGCCCCAGTGTGGACTCCTGGCTGCTGTTCCCAGACCTATAATTTTTCCTTCCTCCACCATATCCACATAGCTGCTCCTGTGGTCCATTTACAACCTAGATCACACTTGGTTGGTCTCAGCTCCTAAGTTAAGTAGTAGATAAGGAATGTTACAAGTATATGAGTTTATTCTCCTGGCAGACAGGCTCTCATGCCCACTTGGCCACCAATTACCCGGCACAGCCATACCTGCCTTTTTTAAGCTCCAGCCGTGACACCACATGGACTGTTCCACATTTTATAACCTGCTGCAGGCTGAGTCAGCTGAGGGATCATGGCCAGTAGCAGAGTACTGCCACAACACATAGGAACCCCAAAGACAGGCTCAGGATCCCGTGGGAAACCACAGGTCTCTCCTAGATACATCCAGCATTACTCTAGCATATTTACAAACTTGCCCTTTATGCAAAAAGAGAAGAAGGATGATGTGGTAGTGCTGAGGCGATAGACACATGCGAGGCAGGAAAGTCGAGTTCAGCCTGCAACACAGGTGGTTTTCATTTAGCATCTTGATTGGCTTTACTCTACTTGTGTATTTACATCATATGACTGCAGGATTTGGAATGTGCCTGCCTGTAGACAGGGCTTCTCATTTGCTAATTGCCTGCTCTCCATGCTTTAGACCTGAAATGTGTGCAAAGAGTTTTTGGAGGCAGATTGCCTACTACAGGTGGGTCTTTGTGCTTGTTACATTGGCTGGAAGAGAGCTCCTTTGGATGTTATTTTGAAATTTGAAACTGTGAGCAGAGGGGGAGATGAGAAACTTCCTGCTCCATTCTTTTCTCTTTTCTGACATCTGTCTACACCCTGGCTTTCCACTCTTTTTGTGTTTGAGTGTTCCTGTATTCTGCTTTTCTTTTGTTTTCTTCTGTTTCATTTAGAAATATTTTTTTCTCTAACATTTTCTTCCTTCTACATCATTTAACAAAACTAATTGTTGTGGAATGAACTATGCAAGTACTTCCAAATTTCTACTACTGTACAGTATTATTCCTATGCTCTTTCAGAAAAAAAAAAAAAAAAAAAAAAAAAAAAAAAAAAAAAAAGGACAGGAAAAAAACCCCTAAAAAACAGTGAACTAAACCCAAGTGAGTCTTGTAACTGAGAGACTCTCTGAGTCTGGATTTGCAAACTAATGACTAATTTCCCTAAGTACTTGCCTACTCCTAATTGCTTCTAGATGAGATTCTTGGATTGCTTGGGGCAGGCACATATTCTTTAAGTGCCTTACATGGCTACGTCATAAGAGAATAATTCAGAATTATGTGGAGCTAGTGAGATGTACTTACCCAGGATTTAATTTGGCTTCTGTGTTCTTGTTTTGGGGAGGCCAAAACAGCTTGAAGATCATAGTCAACCTGAGAATACTCCAGATTTTCCTAACAAAATCATCACACACTTTACCCTGCTCTCCCTTATGGAAAAGCTTCAAGGTCTCTGGGGTTCTTCACCCTTCTCTGTTCTGAAAGTTTTATTTAACACAAGCTAAATGCTGTGTATATCTCATCAGGGCCCTGTTAAAATATTGAAGAATGAATGATGGGGTTGCTTTAAAAAAAGGCATCAGCCCTGTTGGGAGATATTTGCTGAGCCTACTCCCATCTTCCTTAATTGTTACTGTGCCTGTATTGTAAGAGAGGGTCCCTCCTGAGCACCCTCAGACCCCGAGCAAACACATCTCTGCCCCCAAAACTTGTTGTGAAACATCTGGTTTATATTGAAACTGATGGGTTTCTGCTAAGCCCTCCTGCACAGAGGAGTCTTTGAGACATTTATTCTGCATTCCAGCTCTGAGCTATTTGCCGGGGGAAGAGAAAGCAACGCAGTGTCTTTCATTAAAAAATTAAAAAAAACAAAACCAACAAAAACCAAAAAAAAACACCAACAAAAAAACCCAACCAAACAAAAAAAACTCCAACAATAACAAAAATCCCACCTTTTGGAGTGTAACTTCCCTTTTGTAGTAACCCACATGGAGGTGAAGGCTGTAAAGATGACAGAACCAGAGCCAGGGCTCAGACTCCAGAATGTAGTAACTGTGTTGCTGTGGTCAGCACAGTATCTTAGTATTTCCCTACATCTTTTAAGGTGGTTTGATTGCTAGTTAATGCTTACTGAACTAATTTTCTAGTTTTGATTTTGTTCTGGTTTTTTTGGTTTGGTTTTGTTGCATAGCCTTTGGCTATGGTGGCTTGTCTTCTAGAGTATGGATTTCCTGTAATATCACTGGAATATACAGCTAATATGTAACTCCTGAGGAGAGACCTAATGCATCTTCATCACTCACAGGGGCATTCCAATTTTGCAAAATAATTTTCTGAAATTAATGGAAGGCTATGTGGCCACTGGCACCATTATTGCCTCTCCTAATGAAAAATGGATGTTTAAAGTGGTGAGACAAATTCTATCTAGGCATTTCCTTTCACTTTTATTCAAGGTTTATTTTCTTCAGAATCTTAAATATCACGTAAGTGCTATTAGAGATTTAAGACATTTATCCTTTTATTAGAGAAACAAAAAAAAGTACCCATTAAAGCAGTTCCTGTGAGAATTGATACTATTATAGCACGTTTTGTTCTTAATTATTTTGTTGTAGGCTGTAAACACTAAAATACTTCCTGTTGAAATTTGCTACTAAGTTAATGTTCTCTTTAATATTTAGGAGAGCAATTCTTGGTAGCTTCTGACTTAACTAAGACTAATTATCTTCTTGTCAGGCACTCTTTTTCAGCCTTGCTGTCCTGCCTTTAGATTATATGACAGCAAAAACCTAGTAATAGTGTTTGAATTAAGCTTGCTGGAGGGAAGTAGAATTTCAAATTTTCATTTGATTTTATAGGGTTTTTTCAAGATTCAGATTCTGTGCAAAGTAATCAGATCACTGGCTTTTAATTAAATAAAACTGTAGTTTGCCTAAGTTTTAAGTACATAATTTTAAAGTAGCTATGTGCATTAAGCTTCCCTTTTAATTACAAATCAAGCCAAAACGCTTCCTGTAACATGACAAACACTGACACAGTTTTCTTTCATAAACACCTACAGCTGATGCAAATGGACTGTTTCTTGATTTCTGTTGCGTGCACTTCAGTTATGTTTAATTCATTGTATTCTTAGAATCCTGCTGTCTCTCAGCCCCTTCTGACTCATTTGCATAATATTTCAAGAAGTCTTTGACAGTCTCTCTCAAACACAAGCAGTAGCCTCTGCAAGGCATACTGATGTTCCAGCTAGGAAAGCCTTGCATAGGTAAGGGTCTAAACACCAAAATAAAGTGATTGCATTAGAACTTCTTAATTGTAGCCCTCTTCTAATGCATCAGTGTCTTTTCTTAATTGATATGAAATAGATACTTATTCTTGTCACTTGTCTATGAAGCTTTTTGTTTGGCTCTGTTTGCCTGAACTGATCCTGCACAAGGTCCAGATGAAACATCTCACTCCACATTTGCCTTGCATGTACTTACCCTGCAATCACTTTTTCACACAGAGATACATAAGAGGAAGCTTCTGAATGCAAAAAAAAGATAGTCCTGTGAATAAGTTTTTGTTGTATTTTCTGTTCCTTCTGTCTTGTAGTTCATAATTATCCTTTCAGCAGGGTCTGGTGGATGAGCCCAGCTCTCTGGCCAGCCTGGCATGCAAGGGGAATGTGCCAGACACCATGAAAAGCAGGGAGAAAAGCTGTGGCAGAAACACCTGCTCCTTGAAGGTCCACCAAAACAGCCCAAAGACACTGGTCATTAATGAATGAGCTTGTTAAACCTCTGCCACCACTACAGCTACCCTTCATGCAAGGTTTATAACTCCTTTTTGAGAACATTGTTAAGCTAATCTACGTAAAACTTTGAGGAGTTGCATCTGAATGTCCTCTCTGAAAGTGGTGTGTATCTGCAGTTCTCTTTCTTTCAGAGAGAATGCTTTGTTGCACTTTGTCAAAGAAATTTCCATTAAAAAAAAAGAGAGTGGAATGAATATGAGAAGATCTTTAATCTACTGGTGGTTGTTAATAAATATGAAAAGTGGTATAAGGGACTTAAGTTGCAGATCAGAAGGAAACACAAACAGCATGGTTATTTCTTCTAGTGAAAGTAAGAATCTAAATCACTCTGTGCTCCTTCAGATGACTGAAGATATCTTTTATTTTAATGAGAACCATATAGGCTTTTGTGTCTGCTCAAATGTGCAGAATAAATTGAAATTCGCTTTCTGTGTGCTGTCACACATTGCGCCTGGAATGTGCTTCTGGCCTGGTGAGATCAGGTTGAGGGCTTTTTTTGTTCAAACATAAGGGTAATTCATTCTTCATAGTCAATTGAACTCGACCATTTTCAAGCCAGCTGCCAATTGTGATACATGCGCTACTGGCTTTGTGGTGTATTCTTTTGTCCCCATAGAGAGAAACTGTGAGCGCTAGTCTGGTGACCTTAACCTTTTTGGAGGTAAAAATGAGTCCCTTGTTTGTCCAGACTAAAGTTTTCACTGAAGTTTTCAATTTTTTTTTTCTTGCTTTCCTTCTTCTTTCTCTTATCTGAGAGTAATTCTTCCTTTACATGTATGAACTTCGTATAGCCTAGGAAAAGCAAGGAAATGCATTTATAGGTCTTGGTACCAGAGAGTACAATTTTCTTTTTTCCTTTACCAAGGAAAGGTCACCTTGTCATCCAATGTATAGTGGTGTGCTCATAGCAATTTTCAGAGGACCCCCTTATTCCATATGCAAGGCAATGCATCCATACCCAAGCATCACCACCAACACCACCCCCAAAAAAAGTCACTATTAAAAGAAAATATATTTGAGAGTTTTAATTTTTCTCAGTGACCTCCTTTGGGATTTATTTTCATCCCTTTTAAATTATCATGGTGAGGAGGACACAGTGCAATAACATTATTATCCTAAAGGGGTAAATGTGGGGTCTCCTCTTTTTCGGACCTTTAGAATGACAAAAGTGAGTATTTTGATATATGGCTTAACTTCATTGAGTTTTGGCACTTAAAACTATCACTAAGAGTCAATCTGACTCAGAACCAGTGTTCCATACTTTGAAAACAACAGAACAATTCATGTAGTACTGTGAAATGTTCTAGGGGTCTTGTCTTCTGTCTTCTTTTCTGCATGTCCATGTGTGTTCCTCCAATTCAAAACTGCTTTTTCAGCTTCAGGTTTAGAAGCATTAGAGCATTAGAGAAAATGGCTTGGGCCTGTTCTGCTGAACTGCTGTACTAGAATGAAATATTTGGAAACAATGTGGTTTCTTTCATTGACAAAACATGTTAAGAGAGAATCCCCAAGAAAAAGCTGGTGTACCCCCTGTTACTTGGTCAGCTGTTCTTCTTAAGAAGTGGATCGAAGCAGTTATTTCAATTTGGACAAATTCTGGACCCACTGGTCTGAGGCATGTTCCAGAAGTCTTAAAAAAAGAAGGAGGGGTAGAAGAATGGAAGGTTTTGGCTGTTTCCCTCCATCCTTTTGTGGAACATTGAAGTGAGAATGAGAGGGTTTGTTTCAAACCCCAATAACTCACATTTATGTTTGAGCAACGTGAAACAGATGAGTATTGGCCAGGAGTTTGATCTCACAGGAGGAACCTGCACTACCAGCCAGGACTGCAGATATTTGTGGAGTTGGAGGTGTTGGTGAACGCTTCATCTGGAATAGTTTCTTCTCACTGCCTTATTTAAAAATAGGGGAGTTGGTCAGAATTATTTTTATTTAGCAGTCAAAGGGAGGGGCTAGTGTAATATTCTGGCATTGTGGTTTGGCTCTTGTTGTTATGCCACTGGATATACCCAAAGAAAGAAAACATGAAACAGGAAAGGTATTTTTAGAGCAGTGCCTAAATTTTTCTACCAACACATTTTAAAATATACATCTGAAGTTTACAATCTGCTTTATAATGCTCCCTTTGTGGCTACTTAATCTAGAAAGTTCTCAATCTTTCAAATTTTAAGAGAGCAAAATCACTATGTCCCAAGAAGTCAGTGTTGCAGCAGTAACAACTCTACCAAAATAAAGAGCTTTTTACATAGCTGTCAAAGATTATTGTTGGTGTGGGATTTTATAACTTCTTCTTCAATGAAAATGGAATAGGTGCTCTTCGTAGTCTAGCATAAAAAGTTGACATCAGTTGGTCCTTAAAGCAGATTTCCAAGAAAATCTGTAATTCTAATAAGAAGATAAACGACGTAGTCACCACTTTCAATAAAATATTTTTTCTAATTCGTTGGATGATAATTTAGTGGAACATACAAAAAGAAAAAAAAAGTATCTAAGGACAATACTACGTTAATGAAACAGGTGAGCACAGCCAGTTATTTCAATATGAACAAGCCTTGTGAACCTGCATTGTAACACCCTGATCTCTGTGGGATACTGGAACCGGGAGTCAAATGCCTAGAGAGATTCTTTCTTTCACAAAGCCATCATTCAGAGGGAGTAGTAACCCAAGCACCTTTAGGAATCTAGGGGAAGGGCTGGATGAGGAAGCTGCTGAGGCATAAATGTGCAGAGAACTGGAAAAACATTGGGTGGGAGGAAGAGCGCTCATGGCTGGTGTGTGGGCATTGCTGTGTCTGTGCACCCAGTGCGTGGTCTCTGCAGCTGACAGGGGAGAGATGTGAGAGTATAGGCCCCCAAACTCTAAAATTCCTTTCCTTCTTGTCTTCTTAGACTTACAGGCTCTTTACTCAGTTTGGGATAAGGTAGAAGAGGATGTTATTCAAGTGGAATGGCAGTAATTGGCTAAGAAGGGAAGGAAAGGTATTCCACAGGGTTTTCATGCAAGGATGCTGCTAGCTTTTGACATTTGCCCAAGTCAATTATATATATTTCTCTGTATTAGAAAACCTATTTTAAAAGGAGAAGTTGGAATTTCCAGATCCTAGGTGCCACAGAGATTTGAGATTTGCCACAGAGATTTTGAGATTTTATGTTTTACTGAAAACAAAATAGTATTAAATATAGGCCTTGGGTTTTATCTTCTTTCTCCTTACTCAGAAGGGAGGGGCAGCTTGTTCTAACTACCCTACACCCTTTGAATAAGACAGATTTCACCCTAGTGTTTGCCTAGGTTTTCCTATACACAAATGGGGACCACTCCCTGTGAAATGACACAGAGCCAGAATATGTTCTGATGAAGATTGTTGGTGGGATTGTTAACTTCCTGCCTGTTATTTTTCCTTTTTCCACGGTTTCATTTTAAAATATTTCCTTCTTGGTTGCTTTATGGTAAGTGTCTGAATGCATCTGCTGTGACTTTCATTTCACCTCCTCAAGTCTCTTCTTATAGCAACATCTGGGAAATTCATTTAATTTACTTCAATATGAAATTACTTTCAATTTGTCAGACATCAGCTTTTACTTTAAGTGTTTGACTCCCAAGTGAAGCACATATCATTAACTGATTATTATTTAAAGAGTTAGAAAAACTAATATTCAAGGTCTCAGCCAAATCCAAATATTATGGTGACCATGCTTTAATAGCTCCTCTGATTACTTTATTATGAAGAGATAACTAGATAGTATATAAGTGTTGGTTTTTACAGTAACATTTTATTCTCAGTCAAAAAGCACTGTTGTAATAAAACTCAGCAAAAAGAAACTAAGCAGATCTGTTTGCTTTGCTCTATCTGTTGACAGGTTCTTAGTGCTTTGGAATGGGTTATAGGAGAATGTGTAATTCCTGGCCATTTTGGGTGCCGGCAATGCAAACATTCATATAAAGTCCTCCCAGGAAACTAACTGTCTTAATATTTTATAATATGCTATTTGGTCTTCTGCTTCCTCTATTATTCCACTATTTTTTCCTATTATGTACATCACCATGGTATGTGAGTATCTACTGCATAATCTTTTCTCTACCTGTCCTAGATGTATGCATGCATAGAGGGGAAATTAATTTGCTGTAAAATGCAAACTATAAGTAAGAATTATGTTTGAGCTTACCTAAGCACTGGAAGATATATACAAAATAAAGTCGTATTGTCACCCTAATTGTGCAGCATTGAGCAGTATCCTAAGTGCCAAATAACCAGTCTTGTACATTACTCTTCACCAGCCAGTTGTATCTGGTGAAGAGCAGTGTACAAGACTGGTTATTTGGCACTTAGGATACTGCTCACTGCTTACACCCTGTAATACTTTCCACAGGGTTTGGCCATTGCTAATTAACAGCTGAGAGTGGGAGGGACTAGGAGATTATGGGAGATTCACTTTTCCCTCCTTGTTTTTCCTACCATACCCATCTCCCTCACCCATACACGGAAATGCAGAGCAGGGTGCTGGAGTGAAGCAGCCACATCTAGAAGGATCTGTGACTCCCAGGAGGGCAGGAGGCAGATGGGATTATACTTGATCACAGGGTCATGTGTCCGAGGATGACGGTGGAAAAGAAGAAGATTAAAATGCCCTAATTTTCACTGTACTGCTGTATTTCTTTAATGTGTGTGACAGACTGAAATTCATCATGAATGCTCTTAGAGGGTCCACAGACCCCTGAAATAGCACTGACTCCTGACCAAGAGGTTTAATAATGCTCTACTGTGTCACAGTCTTCACCCTGTCAAGGGTGCTGTTCCCACAGTTTGACCTTCTCTAACATCTCAGACAATTTGTTGGGTTTTCCCTCTGAGGAACCTCTCCTCTCTACCTTCCAAACCAGAGCAATAATTAGCCTTTCTCCCCAGAGAGTGGATTAAACTCACTAAAGACTTTGCCACCCTACTAAAGCAGTAAGGAATTCAGATTATCAATTTGCATAAAACAGTGCTGTATTTATTAAAATATATGTGTGTGTGTATATAATTAAGTGAGCCAATGCAATGCATGAGAAATGAATGGGAAGGTGGCCCATAATAAGGGTGTCAGTGATTACTGTATCTGTGCAGTAAAACAGAAGTACTGTGAACATGCCTGGAATTTGGGAAGTTCATATCCACTCAGGAGCATTAGTTGCCTCATTGTGTTTAGATGACTTGTATAATTCAGAGTTAATGATTGAATTCATGTTGAAAAACCATCTGCTCATCTGCTGCTACTCCAAGTCTCAGGGAGACTGAGCGAGTACAAAACAGCCATTTTGAGGAGTGATACTGAATCTAAGGCAATTTTCTTACCTTTTAGCTCCTTCATGGTAAGTAGTGCTTATCCTTCAAGCAGGTGCACCGGAAGGTACTGCCAGTAAATGCTGATGAGTTCTTCAAGGAGGGAAGTGATGAATGAAAGATATGGTTACAACTACATAACCATTTGAAAATGCCTTCCAATTATGCTGTGTGGAACAAGGATTATAAGCATCCATTGAAGATACAATTTTCTGAACTGCAGGGATTTATTGATTTATTATATTTTCCTCTCCTCCATGGAATTGGTGGGAAGGATAAACTTAAACTTACACTCTGATTACATTTTTCACTGGTGCTATCATCCCCATTCTCCATCCAAATGTGCTGCTGAAATGTGGCAGGTGGCTTTGCCAGGAATTGCATGCTACTTCATTCTATTTTAAATGAAAGTGCAGAGTACAGTGGCCTTCTTCTCTCATCATTGTCATACTTCACAGCTGGATGGTATTGACTTAGAAAACGCAGAAGAGTGGGCTTCCCTTTAAATTGCGTAGATGTGTTATCTTGCTGTACATTCCCTTAGGAGACAGTAACTTAATTCCTGTGCAATAAGCTTCTGACTCCTGCATTTTTTCATGGCAAAAAATAAACAAGCCACATCAATTTTTTTAAATGTCCAGATTTTTTTTTTTTATAAAAGAAACCGAACATGGTTTTTAATATTTAAAATTTATTATTCAATGAATCGTAGGCAAGTTTCTATTAGAGTATACAAATGCTTGATCTCATTCTGAGGCCGGCAACCATGCTCTAGTAGAAGATGGCTTTTCTTTGGCCCCAGCTGTGCTAAACACTATTATAATTAGCACGATGGTTAACTTAATCAGAGCACTTGGCTCAGGAGAGAGGTGTTATAGAGTGCACGATAATTAGCATTTTCATTTCTTTGATCCCGAGTCTGCCTTTATTGACAGAAATATCAAGAGCTTGTTTGTTTTTTTCTTTTAACACTTCAGGAAGTGGAAATATGTGTGGCTGTGAGATTATGAATTTAGCAATGATTTTAGAAAAAAACAAACAGATCCATCCCAAAGGAAGTAGAAGGGATAAAGATCTGCGTGTATGAAAAATATGGTCTTTAATGCTGCAGCGTATGGGCAGGTATATGGCCAGGAAATATCTCCTGGGGCAGCTGCATCCCTTTGAAGTTGCATAGACAGTGTTAACAGCTCTTAACCATTTCCAGCACGCTGCTGTGGACCACATTGCTGCTGTTTGAGTCTGTGGACAAGGTGGTGTTTCCTTAAAGTGAGGAAGGGGAGTGCCAGATGTGTGGTCTGTTTGGAAAAAAAACAACACACAAACACAAAGGTTTGGATGTTCCTGCAGCAGCTAAAGCTTTAGATACTTGCCAGCTTGGTCACTGAAGCATGAGCATCCCATCCTACGTGCCTGATACAAGCTGGCGGTAAAAGCATGCAGCAGACCAGATGACTGCTGTTCATGAAAAAACATAACATTGATGCTGTCAGACAAAATGCTGAAGATTTCCAAACTTGCATCTGGCATCACTGCCTTGATTGCAGGGGAGGAAAGTTGAGACGCTCGAGAGACTCTTCCCATTACACACCATGGAGTGGAGCAGTCTCTTGCAATGCCAGCTAACACAGAATATTAAAGTAGGGGACTTTTTAGTAGGTGAAGCCACTGTCAGCCTTCCTGAGATAACCTTTTTTAAGCTTGATAAGCACACTGTCCTGTTTGCTCACACTGAAGTGGAATGTCTGTAATGCTTTGTGTCTCCAGTGCATACTAGATGAACTGTACCCAATTAATTATCTTAGCTGGTTCTAAGCATTTGTTCAGCAAATGGAAGTAAATGCTGTATGCACTCATTCTTAATTGACTTTGGGGTGATGGTGTCTCAGGTATGGGTAGACACAACCTCTATATTTAACTTCCTTATGGTCTCTGTAATTTTATTACTGATTTTAAAAAGAAGGTATAGCAATGTTTATAATGAAAAAAGGGGGCAAAAATAGTTGAGGCTCTTCTTGTAAGAGCTCTTTGCAGGTTTTCACTCTTTCTTTATATGTATCTGTCTCTTTCCAGTCTTTTACAAAGAGGAAGAGCTATCACATGCATGGGTTCATATAGTTAATTTCAATTTGCTTTGCCAGTAGAAAAATCATATGCTAATAGAGGCTGCAGAGAATGCAGCTGTCATTAAGGGACTTCCTATGTTATCCTTGACTTTGCTAGATTACTTTTATCTGCTCAGGATGGATAATAATTTTTAAAACGTTTATGCAACTAGATTTTAGGTCAATAGCTGTTTAAACCATTTATTTAAGTAATCTTCCTTGGTGGAAAGTATGTGGAAAGACCCTCTCACTGTTTTTACAAGATTATTTTCATATCAGCATTAAAACAGCAAGCAGTATTTTTGACAGTAGACTTGGAAGAGACCCATTATTTGAGAGACACGATAAAAACAGTATAATCTTTTTCAATGCCCATACAAAGCCAGTGATTGTCTGTTTTTGCCTTTCCAGTTATTTATGTAATTATACTTAATGCCACACAGATTTGAGAAGAAAAAGCAGTAGTTGCTGCTGTTTCAGATTAATATTTTTCCATTCTGAGATCATAAAAACAGTAAATACCTCTCATGGTGGTAGAGAGAAAAAAGGACTATGGATTTGTAAACAATTGATCAGAGGAGCCGAACTGGAGAAAGGAATGTATCTTTTTTAAGTCTGCCTCCTGACTGCGCAATTGCATAATTCCTAAAGCTCCCTGATTGCTAGGAAATGCTGCCATTGTATAATATCACTTCTTGGATGTTAATTCCTTTATTAAACTAAAGTGTATAGTACTTTTACAGCGGATTTCAAAGGTATAGAATTTAACTCTCTTAAACCTGGACATATCTAGGCTATCCTTCCTTGCCCAGTTCTTCTGTGTCACAGTCCTGGTGAAACTATTTGCCTGGTGGCCAAAAAGTGCTTAAATAGGAAGATACCTGCCATACTGTCCTGCTTAGCATTTGGCCAGGGTTAAGGAGCTCTAGGTGCTAAGTCCCTGCCCTCCATCTAATCCCACATGCTGGAACAGTCTAAGGTGGCTTGTAAATGCCCCTAGAAAGTATACCAGTGCTTTCAGACTCCAGGATTAGAGGAGCTGCTTGAAAACTTACAGATGCATCTTGCCTTCAAATTCACTGCATTCACTTGCACTCAGTTTTGGGTATTTGAGTTGCTTCTTCGCAGTGTCTGAAGAGAAAGAAACTGGCTGTGTATCATATCTACAGCAGAATGCTCAAGTTAGAAATTCACATTGGGTTCAGCAAAACTGGTGCATCCATTTAAAGCAGATAAAGAAAAAAACTGGATTTTGTAGGCCCACTCAAGAAATAAATATGTGCTCATAGGTTTTATAACACAATGTTCCTCTAGTTTGGTCAGCTAATAGTATTATACTCTTGTAGAAATTCACCACTAAGCCTGGAAGTTCTGCCTGAGCTAGATAGTACCAATTTTAAAAGTCATCCTTCTTTTTTATTTTTTTTTTTAATGACTTTAGGTGATGGCAAATTTACTGCATGCAAATATGAAAGGTTCCAGTGACTTAGTTGCATTCATTTCTAACACTTCTTCCTCATTTTTTGCCTGAATTTTATCTCAAAGTTTCATTTTTCAACCCTGTGTCTTGTTATGCCCTTTATTAAATGTCTCTCACTAATGTAAGTATTCATGAAGTGTGATCAAGCCATCCTGAACTTTATCTTTGTGCAAATAAATAGACTGAATTACTCCTGGCTCTTGCTTTAGGACATCTTTTCCTGACTGAATCCTTCTTTCAGCTCCACCCCGAATCCTTTCCAATTTGTTAACATGTGCTTATAATAATTTCAGTAATGCCATATGAAGTGACAGAGTCCTAGGCATCTCAGCAGTGTAAGAGAAACTGAACTTCCTGCTGCTCCAGATGTGAGGATAGAATGGGTTCACACTGAAGATCTGGGCTTGTTAATCTAACAGTGGAAGAGGGAAGGAAGATAGAGACTGTGGCCAGGACTGGAAGGGGCTGGTTCAGCATTCCCTCCCATTGCCACTTCTGCCAACAGTAGCAGGAGGAAGCTTGGCTCCAGCATAGGCAAAGCAGGCAGAGGTCCGTGACTGCTACTTAGCATTGTTTTGCTTACTACCCAGCTGACCTGGGTAACCTCAACTTTGTCTGTTCCTTTGTCTGCCCCTCTGAAGTGCTACAATGATGTTTTCTGCTTTGTCTTCCCCTAGCTCAGGTACTGAAAGATCTCATTCATCATCTTAGTCACTGCATCCCTGCCAGGGTTTTAGTTGCGGCTGACCACGGCCCTGAAGTCATCCTTCAAGTCACTGCTTTCCAAATTAGTTCACCACTTTACAAGTTTAACCTGTGTTTGAAGAAGCATGACCTTGCATGCTATAACTGCTATAAGTAATGCCATTCAAAGAGCTACATGGAGCATATTTTTCAGCTCACTTTGAACTGACCTGCCCTTAGTCTGGCTGCAATACCATTAGTTATATCACCTTCACCTTGACTGCCACAGTTCTGTTTTCTTCCACATCACTTAAGACTGTAGATTAGAGAAGATCTGTCTATACACAAATCAACCAGAAGTTTAATTTAGTTCTGGGAGTCTCATTTTCTGAAGTTTCTTCTATTTAACTGCAACACTTCTGTTCTGTGGGATGCATGCCTCTATTTCACACTCCTCTCTCAGAGAAAGAATGGAAAAGGCAAGTTATCTTTCATCTTGTAGCTCTTGTGTTGTGTTCAGGGTTTCTACTACTGCAATGCAGTTGAAGATACTGCAGAGGGATATTTAAATTCAAGCCAGGGAAAAAAAAAAAAGCCTAATTAAAGTGAGGAAAAAATTATGAATGCATTTCTATTTTTAGGATTCGTGAAACTTGCCTTAACAGAATCTTTGGGTTTCAATTAATAGACATTCCATTTTCAACTGGAGCATTTTGCTGCATACTGTGGTTTAAAGTAAAGGGTGAGCTAATTGGGCATTTATTTGGAAACTAGAATTTCAGAGGAGCCGGTGTGTGGTTTTGAATAAGGTATTGACTGCATAGGTAAAGGAGCTGGGGAAAGGAGGAAGATGAGCAACAGACAAATGACAGTATTGGACATCTTAGATACCTATGCATTCTGGATGCTGCCCTTAACAACTAGGGCAAGAAAAAGATCACAAAACATACTGAAAAAGGATTTAAAATAATAACTTTTCACCCTGCAAGCTCTGTGTTCATATGCAAGTCAGGAGTTGCAGAACCTCTCAAGAGTTTTGCTTTGCTCACATCCCCTCCCATAGATGAGCTTCTAGGTTGTTTTATTCGTGCTCTTTCCTGCTGCTCACATTATTCATGCACTAAAATAAATAGAGATTATCTACCTAGGGAGTAATGTGAGCTAGCTGAGGTTTTTTGTGTTAGCCAGCAAAAATAACAAGAGAAAAGAGGAGCTCATGGAAGGTACTGTGGTAGCCAGTGCTCGATGGGCAACATTCTGGTGTTCCTGTTCAACAAGAACACAGCTCCAGGGGGCAGTGCTGTCGGGTCAGGTCCAATTCTGCATCCAGGTGATTTTGGTTCCAGAAAGCTATCCTTTTCCCATTAGGCCAGATTACCATGCTAAAGGCTCTTCACGGGAAGAGGAAAGGAGTACTTGAGTTTCCAAGACTCATGTGTTTTCAAGTCACTGCTGCACAAAAATCACTGCTCTTACTGCTGTTTAGTCATACCACCCTAAAACTGTTAAATAGGTTAAAAAATTCAAATATCATCAGCTCAAGCTTCTGTTTCCTGTGTGAGAGCATCTGCTTAGAAAAACTGGATTGCACTTTTTTCAGGAAGCAAATGATTTGTCACAAAGCACTGCTTTGTTTCTATCCTGGTTGTTATCTTGAGCCACAGAACAGAGCTGTTGCTTTGCATTTCATGTGCTGCATAACCTCCCTCCCAAATGCCAGAGCCATCTGAGAACCTTTGTTGCCTCCTGTACATGGGAGCAATCTTAATTACTGCATCAGCCTTAGAATAAATTCACAGTTAATCAAATATGATGATGAGAAGTAGAGTGATAGGCAGATAAGCAGGACTATGGTAAAAACGTCAGCTGAGTAAAGATTTCTTGGCATGTTGCTTGGAACCAAAACAAAGTCCTCCTCTTCCAAACACTGTATTCAGGTCAGGTTCAGCTATGTTGTTTTTAAAAAGTATCTCCATCAATCTGAATTAAACTTTTCCTCAAGTGATTTGCTACAGATTGAATTATCCTTTCAGTTGGGATGAAGGAGTGGAGGGAAATTTCCCATATTTTCCCCCTATAGCACATCATTAAAGCATGCTTCTGACCACTGCAACAATACAAAGTGGTTTTTCTTTACAAAGCACAAGCATACATTTGAATTGGATAACTGCAATAATTGCTTATCAAGATTGGTGACTACATTTATCTCAAAAAGGACACAATATTTTACCAAACACAGAACATTAGCATTAAAGCAACGAATACCTGGATTGTGGCATTGTGAAGTTTGAAAAAGAATTCTTTTTCTTTAATCAAGTCTAGACAGCCTACTTCCAATTTTTACTAATTCACGCGTTTTCTTAAAAATAGACAGGTTCTACTTTTGATATAGTGCCAGTAGTGCTAAGTGGCTTATGTCTCCCTCCACAGAGGATACTCTGCCCCTGCTATGTTTCCAGTCTTACTGAAATGTAATTAGACTGGGTTGACTTTGTGAAGTGGCAACATAGAACAGTTATAAGACAACAAGAGTCACGTCATTCCATTGCTCTTAATGTCTGTATTTGAACTACAAGCATAAATATCTTGATGATACAAAAAGGAGAGCAATGATGAATGGATATCTCAAGCCTAATGATCTAATCTTTTACATAAAAATGCTGAGGTGGTACTTTTCATAAGATGTAGTCCCATATGACTGCATGAGCTTCCTTGCCTTGTTTGAAGGAGGCTCCTTGTTATGATCAAAGACTACTTAAATTTCCTTTTCAAAATTCTTTTTCTTCTTTCTTCATCACCATCTTTGTCAGTGCTATATTGTAAGTGTATTTGGAATAGACACAATTGTCTCCTTCTCCCCTTTTCCTTTTTTTACTTCTTTTTTTTTTTATTATTTTGAACTGCTTGATCATTTTAGAGATACCATCACAATGACCTTTCCTAACAACTCTACCAGGAGGACATCAAATTGCATATTTCATTATTAGTATTATACCATTCAGACAATCGAGTGATTTTTCTTAAATATTCCAAGTTCAAGAATTAAATCTTTGAAAATTATTAGACTCACTCATGTTTAAAGAATGAGATCACTTTTAAATGCAAATTTATATGATAATGCTGAAACTTAGAGGTATAATTTATTCTGGAAATATGCAAAAAAGTGAATTTTAAGTATATATTTTTGAAAAGTTCAAGTAGTTCTTGCAAACTTGAAATACATTATCTTTGTGGCATGCTCATATAAAAAAATAAATTTTATGTGGCTAAATGGTAACAAATGAGCCAGTGTTTACCATGGTAAGGAGTACATTGGGGACATAACCATTAGACAAGGGTAATTTAGTTTTAGCATTATCAGTTAGAAATACTGCAGTTGAGTGGAATATTTTATTACATGAAAACATCTGTAACCAATATATCCCTTGGGAAGCTTACGTGACCTGTGATCTGTTTGGAAAAAAATGTTTTGGTTTTACGAGGCTGTTCAAAAGCAAGTATGTGCAGTGGGCTGTGTTTGGGGCTGGAATCTGGAAGGGGCTCCCTCCTCTTTGTATACCTCCTGGAAATTTCTCGGAGCTGTAGCAATGTTTCTGCATTCCAGACTGTAGTCTTCAAACTCACTCCATAACTCATGGCACTGAAAAAGACCTGGGAAATATGTACCATCATGCTCTCTACCTTTAGTACTACTAAACGCATTAGTGTGTTTTAAATATAGTTATATATATATATTCTATATGATATTTAATACTACTCGATGCCACACAGTGTTTACACACAGTTATCCATGATGTGAAGTATCCTAAAACTGCAGCAGTTATAATAAGGTTCAGATCAAAAAGCGTGGTGCAGACTACTGACTGTATATGCACGTTCTATTGAAGTATAGCAGTAATACAGGACACACAGCATCCTTAGTATATTGCCTTGCTGTGTACCTTTTCCGGGCTACTTTTATTTCCCCTCTTTCTTTCAATGACGCCAGAACATGTCATCCCAACTTAAATTTGCAAAGCAGTCACCTGTGCTGTAGCCTTCATAGTGCTTTGGCAGGAAAACAAAGTACGCAGCTCCCGAGGACCCTCAGTCAAAGCTTGGGAACTTGGGGAGCCAGGAAGACAGAGGGATAGACAGCCTGAACTTGACAGCCCATTAAGTACCTGACCTTCTGCTTAAATGACTATTGAATTCTTGAAGATGTGGATTAATGCTTTCTTTTGTTGGGTGAGATGGGCAGATAGGCATGCCAATTAGAGACAGCTTTGCCATGGGGTGTTTGGAGTCCTGCAGTGCAAGTGGTTTCTTAGCACAGTATTTCTACAGAGGAAATACTGAGAAAAACTGCAACTTGTTTACAGAGAGGGGAAAGTCATCACATTCACCCAGGATCTCATTTCACTATAACACCCTGTAAGTAGAGGCAAAACAATTTTTTGGCTATTGCTGAGACCCAGAAATTAAAACTGGCCATAGGCATTATGCAGGTATGTTCCAGACCATATGTCAAGGGCGCTTTCGGCACAGGGTACAAAATGGGTTTCATGCCAGTAAGACCGTGGCACTGCCTTTCTAACATCGCTTTCGGTTCACTCATCCTCCATGCAGCTCTGTATGCACAGAGGCCCAAACACAGCAGAATAGAGGGCATTTCTCAGCCAAAAGATCATTTTTCCTTATAAGTGGAGTGAGCTAGTGCTGCTTCTTAAAAAGTCTTCTTGGTCTGGGGAATATTAAAGCCACAGTCTTGTCCATTAAGTACTTTATCAATGCAAGGATGGAGGAAACCTTTATGGCCAAATGAAGCAGATCTGTGGGGGTTTTTTTGTCTGTGGTGATAACACTGTGCCTGGGATGGGGCTGACTGTGAAACCAAGTGTAATTCACCCCCAAACTACCATCTGTGTGAATGATATGAAAAGTATGTGCTAACGGGTTGGTGGCAGTGCATATTGGTTGCAGGCATGGAATTAGGAGGAGTGTAAAAGTTTTGACCCAGTAAGGAGAGGTGCTGCAAGGAAAGCAGGTCATTCACAGAATGGAAAATCTTTTATTTCCAGTACCCTAAGAGGCAGATGAAGATGAGTCTCATGGAATTTTTTTTCCATGTACGAGACAGTCCCAGGCAGGGCAAGGCAAGGCAGGCTTTGTGTCACAGTTGGGTAAGCTTTGTTTGGAGAAAGTTGCATCGTTTATCATGAAGGAAGTCACATAATTTCTCATTCCTAAGCAGAAGGCTTTTAGATTCTGAAATCAGTGCACAGATAATGCAGGAATGGGACAGCTTGTTTTGTCTAGATTTTTGAATCTGCTTATGTCAGGAGGTAGGAAGTTCAAGTCTAATGTTGCTGGCTCTGTTTTCAGCTGATGGGATATAAAGGAGGCTATGGAGAAAAGCACAAAAAAAGGGCAGCAAGAGTAATGTAATGAGGAAGGAGAAGGTATGATGTGTATTGAGGGAAGCAGGTGAGCCTCCTGTTTGGAGCAGAAATGTTGCAAAGTTAGTATTTGCACAGTGTGAAAATACACCATTGTCGCCTCACACAGAGGAGCTGTTAACAGGGC
This sequence comes from Polioptila caerulea, assembly GCA_013397295.1. Lineage (NCBI taxonomy): Eukaryota > Metazoa > Chordata > Aves > Passeriformes > Certhiidae > Polioptila > Polioptila caerulea. The sequence continues at coordinate 309,406 of VYXF01009247.1, read as the reverse complement.
ACGCAGGAATCTCTTTGATCAAACACCTACATCAATTCTTAGAGCTCTGCTGTAATTCAACATTTAAAGGGCAATGAATGTTCTCCCACTGAGATACTGTTTTAATCTCTGACATTTCTCTGGAGAGATACTCTGAGTAATTTTGAAAATAAAAACAAACATGTACAAATTTAACTTTTTTTTTTATGGTATAAAGGTTTATCTGGAGATAAATGGTTAAGTAGGATGAAAGTGGAGTTGTGTCAGACCACTGGCATAACAGCAACTGTTTGCTGATTCCTACCCCAACAATCAAGTTAAGGAATGTTGTAAATTAACACATGCTAAGCTTTTAGTTTTGCAGCAATTAATGATTTATGCTGTTCTCCCGTTGTCATCATCTCATGTCACTGGAGCATACTTGAACAGGAGGTATGTAGTTCTCGTAATCCCCAGGAAATCTAATCTGCACACTGTTTACCAAAACCCACTTTTTAAAAAAGAGTTGTGCTTTGCCAAGAAACCTGGAGCATGTCAGACTAGAAAAATGGTTTTTTTGGTGCCTGAGAGGAAATACATGTGTGTGGGTACAAAATCACATGCCTTCATGGTAAAAATGTGGAGGTAATTGGCCAAACCATGATGTTTTGCTTCCAGAAATGGGAAACCACTATGATGAATCTTGCGGGTCTGAAGACAGAGGTTTCAGAGGACCTAACTTCTTACAGCTGATGACAGACTTTCCTCCTTACCTACAGCAAACAAGCTGAGGAGGCAGCTCGGCTTTTCTTTTCTTTGTTGTTTCATCCAGATAGTTAAAACTGTATTTTAGTTTGTTCTGGATCTGATATTGCAGAAGTATTTTTGGTCCTGCAAACTTTTCACTTCAGCAGTTTAGTGGCTATAAATGTGTAATGATCACTGTTGTTACCTTTGTGATCCACTTGCATTAACCACTTTCCTTTTGTGCTACTTGGCATATGAGGTGAAACAAATGAAAAGCTGTATTAATTATTCATCAACTAAAGAATCTCTTTCACTGTTAATATGTTTCAGGTTTGTAGATACCTTTGCATAAACTAATTGATTTTAGTCATAATATTCCAAGTGATCTTAATTAATAATTAAAATATAATTGTTTTGGAAAGCTTTTTAGTCCTATTCTGAGCAGCTGGCACCAGAAAACAGAATTTGGCAGTGATTTAACTTCAAAAATATGGAGCTAGTTTTCTGCAGCTGTTGTCAAATGAAATAAGTAACTCAAAGGTATGGGGTTTTTTTTGCATGAAAGGTTAATCAAGTCCAAATCCAATTGTGTTCTAACCTAAGATTAAACGTGAAAAAAGTGCGTAGTAGGGACAGGGAGTTTCCTAAGGCATTTGCACCTCACTGCTACTGAGGAGAGAAGGGAAGGAGGAGGGAGCTTTGGGTGCAATTATATCTTTTATCTCAAGAACTATTTTCAGCAAAGTATGCTGATCTTATTTTCCATCCTCCCACACTTTGGATAAGAGTTTCGGGAAAACTTTATTTTTCCTTTGCTGAGTATGGGTCTAATACAGATTTCAATACGAGGGGACTACCAGCCTTCCGGGTAGACTGGTAGTTTGACTCACAGCAGAAGAAATTAAGGTATGTCAGTTTAAATGAGAAGTGATTTATTGTGAATTGTCTGGAAAATCTTTACTTCCTATGCTAGTGTTGCAGACTTTAGCAACTCTTTGTGGAGGGTAATTAGCTTGTCAAAAACAGCTAGCCCATGGATTAGAGGCTTTTAACACTGTAGCGCTACAAACAAGTGGGTTTGCGGCGGGAGAGCTTTGCAACCCATGGAGCAGGGCATGGGATGACAAATGGGCGAGAGCAAATGCCCCCAGATTGCCCTGCAGAGGCCCAGCGCTGGCGTGCCCTGAGCCCTGGCAGCACAGGCACAGTTGCCAGTCCCGGCTGCAGGAAGCTCCTGGCTCCCTGTCCATCCCCTGCTGCACTTTGCTGTGAGCCCTGCTGCCCTCCCTGGGGGCGGGATCCATCCTGTCAGCAGCACCGCTGGACGCGGTGCCAGGGATGAGGCCGAGGTGTCCTGGTCCTGCTGCCAGCCTGTCCCACGGCATCTGCCCCCAGGTAGGGCACAGGGCACTTCCCAGCCTTCAGTGGAGCCGGGTTCAGTGGCTTTAATTACATCTGCGGTTTGGATGGCTTTGCTTGGCCATTAAAATCCATTTCACAACGAGTAGTATTGAAATGAGCAAGGAATATTTGTGGCAGCTGTGGATTTCCTCCAGGCCTACAGGAAGAGTAAATTAGTGACTGAAAACTTGACAGTTTGTCCTGTGTGCTTAACTCCTTCCTCTCTGGAAGCTTGATTTTCAGAAGCAAATGACTTTAAAAGGAAATAGTATACCTAATGTTTTTTATTCCTCCACCCCCTTTTTACGGTAGGTCTATAATTGCAAAACCAGCCAGAAGTGATTTGTTTGAAGAGGAAGTGTGGGAACTTCCTTTTCAAATATTGCCTTTCCCTTCGTGTGCATTCAAATGCTGTTTGCTCTGCTGGTGGAAAAAAAAAAGTGCTTGAACTGAACAAGCAGTTCCTGCAGCTCATGCCCCATGTAAGCATGAAAGATAGAAGTTTTATGGGAAAAAAAAACAAAAACAACAACAACAACAACAACAAAAATAAAACAAGCAAAAAAACCCAACCCACACATCTAAAAAAAAAAAAAAAAATCACAAAAAAACCAAAAAACCTAAACAAAGAAATCAAAAAAAGCCCCAAACCCGCACCAAAAACCAAACAAGGAAATTAAAAAAGCTGGTTGTTAGTAAGGGAAGAGCTGAAGTTGGTTGAACACGATGATCAGCCGGGGTTTTGCCCAGTCATTCCCTGTCAGTACTTTCAGATATGTGTGTCCTCTGCTCGGGAGCACCGGGCAAGTTAAGGTCCCGTGGAGGGGGTGGGGGAAAATCCGTGTTTGCATAACCTGCTGTGACTTTGCAAGATAGGACCGTATCTGCCCGAGCCAGCTCCTGTCGCTGTTTGGAATGGTTTCTCTTTAAAAAAAAAAGTGCCAACATATGTATCTTTCCTAGTGAACTAGAATCAATAGCCCCTACCCTTCCCTAGCCTAGAAATACCTTTGAAATATTTGCAAAAGAGGGGTTCAGCCACCAGAAGAGCAGCAACACCCAGGGAAGTGTCTGCGCCCAGCAGGAGGGAGATTAGGCTCACAAGGAAAGACCCAGTTTTAACCTGGAAGGCAAAGCCATGCTACTTTGTTGTGCTTTTCTGGATTGGGTTTTTTTTGTTTGTTTTTCTCTTAAGTGAACAGTATCAGGGTGTATGGGCTCTTTGGGTGTGCAGGTGGCCAGCTGGCCTGCCTTGCTAACATAAATCAGTGCAGATGATGGGAATCAAGGCAGGGAGTCCAGTTCCCAGCTCTGAAGGATTCCAGATTAGGAAGACAGGTCACAAAGAAAGCAAGGGAGAGTGTGGAGGGAATCAGGCTGATTTTCTGAAAGGCACTGAAGATGAGAAGAGCCCTTCTGTCTGATTTGAAGGAGGAAAGTGTTCTTATACTGCTTGTAATTAGGCTGAGATTCACCTTGTTTGTTGGATTTGATGGACAAATGAGGCATTCCTGGTGTTATAACTTTGGATTGCTGTGATGCTTTCTGATCTGCTCAGCAAGAGGCACAGCCAGGCCACTGTTGTATTAATGAGAAGGTTGTGATTTTTATACATTCCTCAGTGGGCAAGATGAAATTTCACTCAAGCTTCCAACCAGGCTTTGTAGTGGTTCCTTTTTCCACTTTTAGAAACAAACAAAAGAATGAAATTTGCAGTGCAATGGGCTATCGTGGGAAAAATCAGTCACTATCAAAAAAGACACTGGAAGCTTCACTGATCCATCCAGATGGTCTCAGGTGAGGCTTGCCTGGTTCACCATGCCTTACATCCTCTCATACCCCACTTCAGAGGAATGGACATCTCAGTTCAGGATGACAAAGGAGTAAACTTTGAGTGATTTTTACTTTTTAAATAAAATTGAAAATAAAATTCCCATCTGTCCACATCTTCCTGTACTTTTTTCTCTGTTCAGTGTCATACAAATGCCTTTAAAAGCCCTACAGTGCTCAGGATAGGCTTTTCATTCTTCTTTGCCTTTCCTTTTGTTTTCCACACCATTATTTGCTGCCCTCTTCTTATATCTCTTATTCACTCTTATCCATGCCTCATCCTCTATTTAACAATCTTTGCTTCATTTTACCTTCCTACACTTTGCATTTTTTCCTCTCCTTTTTCACACTCACACTGTCACACCTGTTCCTTTTTCCAATAAGGCAGGCTGCATTCTGCAATTCAAGGAGTAAACCTTCAAATTCTTGTGTGAGTACTGAGTACATGATGAAAGAGACTCCAGGACTGGGCCCTAGCTTGGCAGATAATGGGAAAAGGTAGTGAAGCCAATTTTAAAGTAGTCTTATTTACTTTGGTGGTTTGTATCACTTTGGCTGACTATTAAAATGTGTATTTCTGTGGTGAGGTGAGCACCAATGGCATTGTATAAATAAAGAATTTCAAGAACTGAGTATAAAAGACTTTATAGAGGTAATAGATTACTTCCAGTTGAGAGAAATGAAGTGGTACTTTAAAATCAGTTTTATGAGCAGCCTGTGTTTAAAAAAAGCCCTTTTTTTCTTTTTGTTTAACCTCCTGTGCAAACCTGGGCATTTTTGAGGCTACCAGGATCCAATTTCATGTAGTATCCTATTTCAAATCCAGGAGAGAGCAGATTGATTGAAAATCAGTGCTGTCAGAAATAAAACTGCCTGTGGTATGCCTTCAGTGACATGAAGATGAAAGGGAGAATGTAATGGAACAGATACTGATTTTCTTTTTTGAGGTAGGAGGCTCTGGAGCAGCATTCCTGAATGTTGCACCATTTACCTTGATTGAACAGTAATGGTCGTAGAACAATTTTGGTGAATTTTTGTGTTCTTCTGTTAGTAGTCAACAATTGTGTTGTGGAGATGGCTGGTGTTGCTGGGGTTGTTTTAAACCAAAGCAGCAACTGTAGAATATTTCATGGCAAGCACAGAGATACCTGTAAGTCTGCATAACACCAGAATAACACAGGATTCCTAACAATTCTTGTCAGTGAAATGCTTACTGGTATTTTGAAATGATTGGGCTACTTCGGTACTTTGAAAACTGCTGGCGAATGCGAACTAGTCTAACTGGTCTGTGTTTATATTGGTTTTTAGGGTCAGCACAAACACAGATGGCAGTCTGCTTCATTTTCCCATATGTTTCTTTGCCTCTCCTCTTCCCTGTCCCACAGAGGCTAAAGGATCAAAGGAAAAGAGCTCTATGAGAGAACTGTGAACAGAGGAAACAGTAATACTGTTTTAGTCCTTCGAAGTAGTAGGAAAGTGAAGGGAAAACTGAACTTGTGTTCTTTGGTTAATTTTGAATTCTAGGTGACATGATTTAGACATGGAACAGCACTCTCCAGATAGGTGCCCCCCCTTACCCCCAGGACTCTTCCCAAACCAACCACCCACTTGCTCTCCCCACTTTCTTTCCCACTCCAGGGGTGGAGTTGAGAATTGGAGACACAAAAAGGGGGAAATTATAGGTTGAGATAAGAAACAATTTACTGGAAACAGCAATGAGATACAAAAACGAAGTTAGACCAACAATATTAATAGCAACAGTATACAAAAAGAGGGTGATTTACATGGAAACAAATGCTCACCAACCAACCTGAGGTGGTGCAACCCTGAGAAAATGAACAG
>VYXF01009247.1:218030-303582 GCA_013397295.1 Polioptila caerulea | reverse complement strand
CCCCCCCGCCCCCACCCACACCAGTGGTTATGTGGATGGTATAGAATAACAACCTAGGCATACCCACACAGCTCCAAGCTCTGTCCCCTCACAGCTACTGCAAAAAAAATTAACTCTGTCCTGGATGAAACCAGGACACTGGATAATTTAAAAATTTGACTGTGCCAGGATTATGTTGAATTCCTGGAAAACAGAGTAAACATTGTTCTGCTGGTCTGTCTCCTGTGCCCTGTGCTAGGTGATGCTCATGATGTGGGGAGCATCTTGCTTTGTTGAGAGACCATCAGATTGCACAAATAGGCCCCTTGCATAGGAGGTGGTGTGACATGGTGGCTGGCCTTGGCTCCATTTGCTCTCAAAAGAAAGGGAGACACTTCAGAGAAAAAAGTCAGTGTCCTCCCATTCTGAAAAAGTGCTGTCTAGAGTCAGCAAGGAGAATAGTGGTAAGCCAAGCAGAGGAGAAAGGAAGTCAGTAATAAAACTCAGGAGCTCATGTGCTGGAAGTGAAATCTGGTCTCTGAGGTCAAGGAGGTGGAGAGGGCAGAACTGAGATGACCAAGAATCATGTAAGCTAGAGAATCAAAGGTGAGGGAAGATAATGCATTGGTCAGATATTGTGAGATACTGACTTAATAATTAGAGATGTGAATATACTGCAATGTTTAGAGTATTAGGTCGACATCTGATATCACCCTAAAGTTTTTAATATTAAATTCTATACCCTGTTTCCATATGGACATGGTGTCAGTGTTGTAATATGTAATTCCAAATGTGAAGATCCATTCTCAAAATAAGGCTCAAAAAGCAGTATGTAGTTTTATCCTATGTGCTCCATTCTATCAAGGGCACTGTGCTTGTTAGCTCAACAGCCGGATAAAAGTTCTGTGGGCATGTAAAAGTCTATATGAAAAGTATCTGCTCCATATGTTACATATAGCTGAAGGCTCAGGGGAATAAGGTTTGTGTCTGGGAACCGGATAGCACAACTTTCGATCCCTGACCCAGTGCTTGCCCTTTTTAACAAACAAACAAAATCCTTCCTCAAAAAAAAAAAATGGTTTATGATCTGTTTTTAGCTCTGGAAGCAAACATTTTAAAAAAACCAAAACAAAATTCAATATGTTCTTACTTGTACTTACAGCAGCATCAGCTTTAGGCACTGCAGAACAAGAGTCACACGTCACACTTTGTTCCTTGCTGCTTTCAGAAGGCATTATCTCCCTGGCAGTTGCAGTGCCAGGGCAGCATGTTACCTACTTGCAAAATTTTGTGCTTGGATGCAACCAATCAGTCTGAGTTTGTCAACTGTTTGAAATGATGGCATCTGAGACCCTGAATACAGACATGCAGTTGCCTCATGAGGGAGAGGGCACTTGTAGGATGGGAGGGTTGTTCACAGTTGTCCTGTTTCTGCTGTGTCATTGACCATACAAGGTGGTCTTCATCCTTCCCCCCTAAAGGAGTATTTTGATTTGAAAGGCAGAAATTGTGTCACATAAAAGCTGAGAGCAATTAAGATAGCTCAGATTGAGACAGGATAAGAGCTAAAAGTAGTCTAATCTCTTGCTGTCCTCTGTGGGTTATGGAGGGGAGAGGGCGTCCTCTCCAAAAAGCAGTTCCTGGAGGATTGATTTCTAATCCACAAGGCAACCCATGGCAGGACTCTTTCTGTCAAGCCAGCAGAGAGAGAAGAAACAGGAAGATTAGCCTTGTTAGACTGAGGTTTGTTTATGTGACCATCCCCCTACCCACTTGCTCTGTTGTACTCATGGTTTCTGTTACCTTTAAAGAACAATTTCTCTGAGCTATCCAAGTACTTTTTGCTTCAGGTTAGTTTGCAAGTGTCGTCAGCTGTTAGAGGACCTGTGCTAGCAATATGTGCTGAAGTTCCTTTAGTTCAAGCAGTCCATTTTGACTGGCCAGCTGGCCAAATCCATATCATGAAAGACCAGATCCAGTGTAAGATACTGAAAAAGAGCTGTTGTGCTATGAGCAGGAGGTAGAAGGAAGAAACAAAACCAAACAAACCGAAGAAGCCTTGTGGCAGATGGTACCACCTGTGTCCATCCAAAGCAGTGTGCCATTTGAGTGGAGAAACCTGGAAAATCTGATGACTCAGTCTGAATATATAGGGAGACAGTGAGCGCAATTTCTGGCTTGTGTCCCAAGCCTCTTATGAAAAAGGCTTCCAATTTTATAACACAGAAAATTGAATACAATTTAGTAGCATCATTCTCTGGCACAGCTGAACTGCAGACTGAAATGCCTGGTGTATGCATGTGACAACTGCCACATAAGTAGTTAGATGACTCTGTGCCAGGTCCTGGGTTATGGCTGAACCAGTTTTCTCAATAAATAAACTTCTGATATTTTTAGCAAAGGATATACCTTTATTACTGGGGGTATAGCTGGCTGGACATAACAGGGTTGACAGCATTTGATTCCTTTTCCAGGCTCAGCCAAATACTAATTTCCATGCACCTCAGTTCTGGCATCCTCAAAGTTGGGAGGTGAACCAACTGTGCAAGACGTGCCTAAATTACTGTTCAGCAATGCTTGCAAAAATGTTCATAAGGAAAGAAAAAACATGGATATATAAAGCAAACTTCTCAGGAGGATCAAGTTTTGTTTTCTTGCTGACTGCCTCCACCTCCTTCCTTCTTGGCTGTCGACAGGATGATAATGGTTCACATTCCTCTGTACTTCCTTTTACTTCTGAATATTTTAAGTGGCACCAGATCTGTTTTTCCCATTGTTGGTAAGACACAGAAAGAAATCTGTCCTTTACCTTAGTCCCACAGTCTAATTGTTTTGTCTGTTTGTCTCTTGGCTTGTCTGCTTTACTTACACTTCCCTCCTACGACCTTCCTCAGTCCAATCTTACGTTCTCCAGTTAGGCTGTATCATGCAGCTGTGGTCTAAATATCTCACCCAGCTCTTCTCCCATATGCCTCAACTCACAATTTTGCTGAGCATCTGTGTTCATCCTGTACCCAGTGGGGTTTGTTCCCTCATACAGCTTTTCCCTGAAAAGAGATGAATATACATAGTCTTAAAGAACATCTTCCCAAGGCAACTAGATACAGGGTATAAACACAGGAAATTAAATCCTGTGGAAGATTAGCAAAATAAGTTTGGTTTAGGACTGGGCAGCCCCGAGAAACATAAAGGGAAAATTAAAGTCCTGCTGATGTTTGTGTCTTACTTCCCTGAAAACCAGTATTACGTGAGTGTAAAAGCCATGTTCAGTTGAGATGGCTTTGGAGAAAAGGTGGTGGATTTTGCCAGGTATTCGGGGTCTCTTACCTGGGAACTGCCATGTGATGGTCTTTTAGTACATGTGTTGGCTTGTGCTGCAAACTTTTTGATTGTGCATTGCATGCTTTGCTAAAAGCAACTGAGAAATAACTCCATGTAAGGAATAGGTCAAGGCATACAACACTCACTATGTCTATTGCCTGGGATATTTTTGTGAGAACAGTTGTCATCTTCACATTTATATTGAACAATCTACATGAAACCTTTTTAATCACTTTTCAGCATATTTTCAGTGATGTTATAAAATATCTGATAGTATTTTATCCTTCCCTAAAGGGACAGATATTGCTACTCTTCCATTCTTAAATGTTTGGTCAGGGGAGGTGCAAAGTACTGCAACTGGTCAGAGCATGTTCAAGCTCTGGCTAGAGGAGTACCAAGTCATACCATAACCCATCTATAATGCTAGGCATTCTTTTGGGTAATACATCAGTTTAGCTCTCAGTTCTTCAATAATTTGTTGTACATCTGTGAGCAATTGTCTATCTGATTTATTATCTGAGCAGCTATTGAAATATAGAACATTGCCCCTTTTAGCTTCAGGATGGAAAGTTATAGTGTGATAAAATTGTGTTTAAAATGTATTAAAATTGACTGTATATAAACAATTTGCATGTTTATATTACACTATAGATGATCTTAAATCAATATTTTAAGGTTTTTAAATTTAATGTGATTGAACATAGCTTAATGCATATGAATATATTTTTAATTGTTGCCTTCTTTTATTTAGTAAGAAGATTAAACTGTCCTGGAAAATAACTTGATTATAGTGAAGAGGACTTAGTGGAAAAGTGAATGTAAGTATTTCACAGCATGTGTCAATTATTTATGTTTGCAAACCATTGACATTGGTGATATTATAAATGATAGTAAATTGGCAGTCACTTTTATTATGGCAAGAGTGCAGGATCTGATCACTCTGCATATGTGTGTGTGGTTTAGTGTATCTATTATGTGGGTCTGTAGGCTAATATATACCTAAATGCTTTTCATGAGGCCACATGCTATTAGTGACTTACATGCTTAAGAACTATTTGCAGGACAAATGACAACATGAAGTTGTCACCAAGTGCCCTTAAAAAGATTAAAAAAAAACACTATTCCCATATAAATACCCACGGGGATTCTTAAAATCAATAATGCAGGCATATTTTCTACTTCCAGAGGAATTTAGTCCAACTTGGAATAAGCCTGTATATAGTATTTTTTGGTATACTTGCCCCAAAGATACGAGATTATAGTAGAAAAAGATTGCACTGTGGATTGGCTATTCAATTTAGAATGAAATACAGCAGCTGCAAGTTCCAGGCTAAATGCATCATTGCTCACTTGAGGTCACTTTTTCAAACCTGGAGTCCATAGTTCTCTAACAATAAGAGCTTTGGTTCATTTTCTACTACCTCTTGAAACTGTTACTTTGCTGGCAAATACACCATTATTTTTCTTAAAGTAATTGCTTTCCTTAGCAGTATTTCATAATAATGTGAACCCCCTAACTGTGTCCAGCACATGTGTATTTGTACATATATATATATTTGTGTACAAGGCAAAGCTGCGTCTCTGCAAGTCATTCCCCAGGACACTTTGAGTGTCTCTGATGTGCAGGGCAGTGATAGTCATGAACTTCTAGCTACCACAGATTCGTTCCAGTGTTTTTTCATATTACATTTTTCCCACGATCTCACCTTCCTTTTCCCAGAGCCTGACTGATGAGCTTGGAAGCCATCAACTAAGCCTTTCCAAGTGCTGAATTAAGTATAGAATTAATGACTTAGATGTTAAAGAGGACAGTGATTATGTCTTAAAAGTCTAACAAGCTGGGACAGTTGTAATTCTAGCCTTTCAGGTTTTATAAACTTGTCTTCAATAATTACTGGCTGACCAGTATTACTGGAAGCTGCAGGAGCTGCATATAGCATTGTAAAGTGCTGTCTGGCTTATATAGAGTTGTCTACTGATATGGAATTGCTTGAAATGAAGATCCTCAGATTTGACTACATTGTACCTAAGTTAAAGATTTACAGATTAAGCTGTGTATTGATTCTTTTTATTACTAGTATTTGGCTCTACATTAAAATGTACATAGGCTTATAAAGTGTAAAATCAAGTCCTTTAAACCTTCTGATGTGTATTGAGCAAAACAATGCAGTTTGAAGTAACTTACTGGGGCTAGTCACTTTAGTTGCTTCAAGACCCTCAAAATACATTGCAAATGACCCTGTTCAGGCCAGTGACACTTCCTGAACTATCCCATGTATGTGACAAGTTTGTACATGTAAAAGTTTTTTGTCAGTTGCTTTCACATTTTTCTCACCTCTCAATCTTCAGCTGTTACTTCTGGGAAACTTGGGAAGGGTTATCTTTAGTTCCCATTTTTTGTGAAATAAGCAGAATATTGTGGGTTTCTTCTCTGTAGTTTTTAAGGGCCTGTTTAGCAGGAGAGCACCATTTGAGTGTCAGCTGAACTATAAGAGATATCTGCCTAGTTAAAATGTTATTTCATCTATGTATGTGGCAACAACTAAAAGACATGAAGTAGAGCTGTATTTCAGAAAGCTGAGGAGTATAGTATTGGCAATGTGATTATTAGCTGATCCTGAAATTGGCAGAGGAATAAACACACCCTGCTGCAGAGATGGGGGCTAGCATTTTGCTCTTCATGTAAAACTAAATAATATCTCTAATATATGTTATTTTTCTGATATTTTGATTTTATGCAAATGTAGTCTGAGCTCCTAAATGCAAACCTTCTTTTTGATCTGGCTCTTACAGGTATCTGATGTTAAAATTACAGATTTATCCTTCTTAATGTCAGTAATTTTCAAAAATTAATTGGCTTCACATTGGCTGGGATTTTTGCAGTAGTACCAAATTATAAAGTTTTTGTGGAGAGGAGAAAATACCTTTTCATATGCACTTTTAGTTTTGTATCTCAAAAGTGGCTATATGCTCTCATATGCAAAGACAGCAAAGCTGAAGGGAAGGATCAGAGGGCCTCATGGAAACCAAGAGGAGCAGTGGCTTTACCTGCAGCCACTCACAAACTGGAGGTAGAGCCCTGAATCAGTGAAATCCAGCACCTGTTCTTATAATCATCCATTCTGATGTGCAGCACATCTAAAAATATTTATTAAATATTTTGATTTAGTCAAAATTGAAAATTAAATTTGAAACCTGAGCCTGAATACATTGTAATGTTCTGGCAGAATAACTGGTAGAATTTTGGCTTTGGTTACCCATAAAGCCAGAATGTGGAATAAACTTGCTCTTCCTCATTCTTATCCAATGAAATTCTGGACTGGCCTTTCAAAGAGATGAAAGACCAAGCTGGAATGCTGGATAGACCCAGTGAAGTGTTGGCTTGCTATGTCTCTACCTCATGAAGAGGTGAAAAGAAATGGAGACAGTGCAGTTTTTGTTCCACTCAGAAATAAGGAAAGGCTGGGAAAACATAAAACGGACTAGTGGACATGATGAAAAGCCAATTGTGTTGAATGATGCTGATGATACATCAAAATAATCTTGAGGCAGTGACTGCAAGGGGAGTGTGTGCCTTAGGGAATCAGGAGCAGGTACCATCAAGTAGAGCACAGGCAAGAGAGTGCACAGAATGACAGAAAGAACACTCAGCCCTGATTAGACGCCAAAATTAGGTTCTCACTGCACATTTTGTAATCTGCAATCCCAGGAACTAGTTCTTGATGTAGCACCGAGTGTTTTTTCACTGTTCTCATCAGTATTTCTTATGTAAAATGTATGCACTGGCATCATAAATAGCCTGATTCAAACACCCTTGTGAAGGGTGAGGAGTACACCGTGTCATGTGCTGTCACTAAGATCTGCTAGCTGGTAGGCAGGTTCTTCCTGGGACGTCTACAGAAATACTTTTTAGACTTCTAGAATTATAAAATGTTTTCTCAAAACCAGTGTCCATCTCAAATAGGTCCATAAACAATTCAGTATCCAGCTGGCTATTGTAAAATTTATTATCGTTTATAAGAGCTTAGCTCCTGTATTGTGAATGCTATAAATAATTCTTAGCAACATTTGGATGAGGTAAATAAAGCATAGAGGTACACTTGAAAATAAGGAGAAAAATAAGTATTTAGGAGTTACTAGTTCATTAAGTAATGTGTATGCTCTGCATGAAATGAGGCAGGGAAACAGGGGAAGAAGTCTCCCATTATAGAGACTATCATGAAGGAGTCACGTAAAGAGCTTTAATTCTATACATGACAATCAATCAGACTTAAGTCCCCAGAATCACCTCTAAGACACATCTTTGGAGCCGTAAGACTTAAGTCACCAAAACAAATAAAAATTATTCTGTATTTTCTGCTTGCCTTGGGCAGTGAGCAAGAATGGGACATTACAAAATGTTCCCACAGAATTTCTGCAACTGTCACACTGAAACCCAAAGGGGCATGCAAGGGCACTACACATGGGTTGCATCTGTCTTCATGTATGTGATTTCTGGCATCTCTTCCTGTACCTATGTAGTGTCTTGTTTTTCTTTTGCTCTGCCTTGATCTTCCCTGTGTTGCCTCACTAATTTAAAGGAGAATACCTCAGCTCCAGGAGAGATGACATCTCTGCACTACCAGCATGAGTAGCCTGTGACACCAGATCAGGCTGTAACCACCAGCAGTAACAACAACAGGAAAGCCGTGCATAATGATCTCTCCAGGGTGTGTAGAGCAGCTTATTTGGAGACTTATTTATGTTGTTGTTTTCTCACATGCTATCAAATACAATCTTTTATTTCCCTCTAATCTGAGTTTGTATTCACTGGGTCATGTAAAGGCCAAATGTCGTGCCTTTGCTGCTAGATCTTTGCAATGAGAGTGCCCATGGTGAAAGTCCTGCCCTTATCCTGCCCTTATCAAACACAGAGTCATGAGGAGAGAGCAGGCTCCACAGGCAAGCCTTGGCTCTCCATTTTTCTCTAGCAGAAGCCTACAGGGTGACCCATCCAGCAAAAGCATTGCACAGCTTTGTACATATTTCATATCACTAGCTGCAGATGAACTGTAATAGAGTTTTGCCCATATGTTGGCGCCTTTCCCCCTGTAGAGAAATGAGGCCACACTTTACCAGCAGTTGCAGACTTGAATATCTGAAACGTGTTATGCACTTTTCATACTTCACTTTGAGACTTGTCTTGTAAAAAATCCTTGTAGATTAGTTATAAAAATGTGGTTTATTGGAGGGTATGAGTGACCTTTCTCCCTAATCCAGTAACACTTGACCAAGTGTACAAGTTTGGCTAGAAGACCCACAGGAGAGAAGATTCTTGCAACAAAACACAGCTATTTATTTTGAGGTACTCATTCATCCTCCTTGAAACACAGACCCACATGCCAGTCTTCCTCTCTCATGTTTCTCTGAAATGATCTCCTGGGGAATATGTAGGAAAACAAACAGTAGATTCTTTACCATTTTAGGAGAGGGATGGAGACAAATTCAACTTCAAAATACTTGGTATTTTAAATGCAAAATGATCCTTCCTTAATTAATACTTGGCAGAGCATTTTAAAGATCAAAGTGTCAATATTAGCTAATTCTCATGACACACCTGTCAGGTAAGTAAAAATTATATCCATTTATAGCCCAGGAAGCTAAATACTGTCTAACATCAGCATTTTCACAGTTGCTACCTAAATAATTTACTGAAATAAGTAGTCTAATTCTCAAGGGTTCTTCATATTCTTAGTTGTCCTAAATTATGCTTAGAACTCCAGAGTACTCACTCTTTCGAAACTGCAGGCAAGTATTTTGGTGCAGAAATATGGGTATGTATGGCAGCTGAACATGCAGCACCCACACCTAAAGGACTTTTTCCAAAGTTAACAGCCCTTAAAAGCCTAGAGCTGGACAGCCTACATGTTGTCAATTCTCAGGCTGGGCTCAGGCCTCTGCACTGCCCAGCTCTTATACCTTAAGGCAGAGTTGTTTCTCAGTGGAACTGAAAAGAGTATGAGGTCTAGGTAGTCTTGGGAGGATCAGTCTTCAAAGATTTTTTTATTTTTTCCAGGAGATGTGTATAGAAGGAGTTTTTAGACAGGGAGAGGGTACTTGAAGTGGAAAGAAAAATGGTGTGTGATAGAAATTAATTCTTCTACCTCCTGCTGTTGCATCCATTAGAGATGCAGGTTATCTTGTTATTTTTGTCATGGCTCTCTCTCCTTTTGTTACAGCAGCAGCAGAGTGGTATAATTGGGCTGGAGGACAAATTTTTTGCTGCTCTATTGAGCAACGACTGAAAGGGAGAAGAGATTTTGAACAAGTGCTCTCTCCCCTTCAGCGTGCAGTGCAACTTGTTTCCAAATGGTGTTTTAGTTGGAGTGGTGGTGATTGTCAAGTGCCTTGCTTTGTCTGTGCAAACAGTTTTTGTAACCTGTTTGCTCCATTTGGTGTGGCAATGCCCAGCCCTGAATACAACACAAAACTTAAGGATGGCGTCACTCCGTGCCAGCCTGTTGTCCCTCTTGCAGGAGCAGGTGGGAATGCACAAAACCCCAGCCAAAGGCTGTCGATGAGTTGGCACTTAAAGGAGGGAAAAGGCTAGGCTACATAAAGGGGTCTCAAAGGATTGAACAGCCTGGAGCAGGCATGCATGGCTGAATTAGGAGTTGGAATTGTTTGGCTTTCAAATTCAGAGAACTTGTTTGCTGTCTTGGCCCTGCTCAAAGTGAGTAAATGCTACTGCTAATAACAAAGCCTGATAGAGGAGGAGTGAAGGATTAAAAACACCAAATGATGATTCACCCTCCCCTCTCCCCCTTCCCCAGTTTCAGTCTCCACTAAACCACTTTACCTCACCAAAGCCCTGGTGGCATTTTGCTTATAAATAATCATGTGTTTGAAATGTTAAAATGTGTAGGCAGGGATTAAAAGGATATGTGATGCTACAGCATTAAAACAGTGCAAACCTCTGCAAGGGAATTGTGAAGGAAAGTTGTTTTTGGCAAGGGCTGCTGCATCCTGAGGAGATCAAGAGAAGGCAAAAAGCAGTTTATTCAAGTCTAGCAAAGCCAAGTAGAAAAGCTGGGTACAGTAAAATAGGGCTTCACACCAGTTCTTTGTCATATTAAAGCCAAATCTGAAGTTTTGGGGAGATGTAAAGAGGAGATTCATGGAAAAATCTCCATTGAAGGTACCAGCCTAATCTGTTGTCCTTTTCTTACTGTAAAGGTTGGCGAATACAACTGCATGGTTATCACCCACACTGTAAGAGGTTTCTTTCTTCTCCTAGTATGTGATGGGAATGGGAGGTAATGTAACTCTCTCAAATCAGTGGGTCAGCTCATGGTATTTCATAGAATAAGCAGGTTGAGTTGCCCATTTGGATTATTATTCTATACTCTCAAAGAAGTAAGAATATTGGCATCAAGTTTCTTGTTGTGTCTGGCAAAAAAAAATGAGAATTGTCCCTGCTTAGAAAAGGAAATGCAATACAGACTTACAGGGAACTGTTGCAAATCAGTTTTCTGCATTGACTTTAGCATTGATTGTTTAGCTTGAGTATAATTTTTAGTGCCATTCTCAGATGCTACATTGGCTTTGTCTCCATAAACCTTTGATTCCTTTTATGGGAAGCCCTTTTATGGGACTGCTAAATTTGAGTAGGTGAAATCAGCTTCCTCACCTCACTTCTTAATTTCAGGTGAGTGAACAACACCAGGGTGAACAGGCACAGATAAGGGCACTATCCTGCTGTTCTTGCTGATGATCTTGCTGCTGTTTGTTTGACTGTACAGGGGAAACCTTTGAATGCTTTGCCTGTAGGAATTGTGCAATTACTAATAAAAAACCAGTTTTTAGGAGGTCCCATTCATTTCATGTCTAATTAATTTTTGAGATGCACTCTGAGCCTACAGAACCCAGGGAGCAGGACATTGAGGAGAACTCCTTGGGGGAGGCAGGATAGTGCCACTCCTCCACCTCAGCTGCCTTCTGCCTCGCCTGCTGGAGCTGCAGCCCCTGCTGCTCCCAGCTTCCTACACAGGGCTTTTCCCACTTCCACCTGGCTTAGAGACCAGGGCTTCTGCAAAAGTGCATTTGAAATCTTCCTGCTGCTGATCCCCCTGGGTTTGGTGCCAGGGCAGCCTAGCTGCAGGTGTGTTATGGGTCTCTTCACAGTATGGGACTTCTGTTCCATTCCTGCGGTGCATCCTTCCTTCGTCATAGCAATGATGTTGTTTAAGCAGTTCTCTTAGGTAACCTGCTCTGTCACTTTGCTCAATGAAAATGATTTGGTTAATGCACTGTTTTGTATAGAATGCACCATCGCCACTGCTCTCAACCTTTGCTGTTACTTTTGTGCTAGCAAACATTAAAAAATACCCCGTTCATTCAGGATGTTACTTCTTTAATGCTAAAATTTTAAGTTATATGAAATCTATTTATAAGCCTAGCTTGTGTTCTTGTTTTGTTTTTCTCCCTCCTTTAAAGCATTTAAACATATTACTTGAACCTTCATAATAATCTTTAATTAATGTTATATTTAATGTTATATTTAATTAAGGGATTTAACAAGGATAAAAGTAACAATTACATACCGAGACAACTTACTTGCTTAATAATTTTTTAGGACTAAATTTGAGGCAAGCCTGAACCATACTTGATTCAATTAATGTCGTGCAAAAGACATTTGTATTTAAAAATAACCATTCCTTTGGACAGCTAGGCAATATTCTGGTGTACTGTTACTGCAGCGCTCAATTTGATCGAGCTGACATGACAATGTCATGAAATAATGTCAAGATGTAAAAATATCTACGTTTAGGTAGGAAATTTCTCATTGTCAGTCAGTAAGGCAATGACTTTGTAAACAAAAGTCTTGTTTATCTTTGCTGGTTTTCCTTAAAATTGCATGACTTTAATTTGTTACTAGTTAACTGAATTGTATCAAATTACAGTCCCTGGGAACTCACCACTTTGCAAAACATTGCAACTCTTGTTTGTACGCAGTGTTTCCTTAAAAATGGATCTGGAAATTTCCAGACTATGAATGGACCTGCCACGGTTTTTAAGAAGCATGTTTTTTAGTGCTTAAGGGTTTTGGGGATTTAACTTTTTTTTCTTTTTTTTTTTTTTCAACCTTGAGGTTGCCAGGTCACAACTTTGGCTTTGGCATCCTCTGCATCAGTTTACAAACAAAAATCATAGGCTACTGGCCATTTGTCTCTTCAGGGTACTCGGAGAAGATAACAGGGTTGCAATACCATTTCTATTGCAATGAGCAGAAACACAGAGTACAGCTGGTGTCAGGGGTGGTGAGCAGATTCCTCAAGTCCTCCTGCACTTCCTACAGCCAACATCTTTAGAAAACATGAGCCATATAGCTCATTTACAGAAGACTCTGGGAAAGTTTGGTCCCAGTTTTGCAGTGGCATTTGTTGCCAGTGCATCATCAGAAATATCCAGAAACTGACTGTAGAAAGCTCTTCTTGGCTGCAAAGCCAAGAAGGTCCTGTTCTAAGGCTGGGATGGTTCTAGGAAAGAAATGTGGTCAATTGAGCTGATTCATTGCATTGCCAGGCTTTTTATACCCTTGCATGAATCAGGCCATCCATCCATATGGGAATTCTTTAGCTGATTGCCTTGAAAGGTTTATTGGATAGCACTTGTTTATAGTGGTCCAATCTGCAGGATATAGGTTTTATCTGAAGTGTTAATATTTGTGGTGCTACCCTAACTTTGCTTTGCAGGATATGTATGCTTCCTGCTTGAGCTGCCCCACATGGGAATGTTCTACCTGTTTACATGATTAGAGATTTTGCCTAAAGGAGCATTATGTAAAGAAGTTATCTCTCCTGAGGGAGGTATATGTGAGCAAAACTTCTAGAGCTCGGGGACAAACTATGCTGAGAGAGATTGTTCTTTGAAAATATGTCTTTGAAGTATATATAGGACCAGAAGGAAAAGAACAAGTAAATGATGTAGATGGGGAACAGAAACAAACAAAAACCCAAAAAACCCTGCAACTATATACAGGAAAATGTTCCAAATATATCTAATTTGCACAACTTGAGCAAAATTGAATGTGCTAACATTATTGTAAATAAATGAGGTATTCAGAAAATAATAATCTTCTACAAAAGCAGGTGTTTATTCTCATGAAAGAAGAATTAACAGAGATGACATTTTCTCCCAGCAAGTCTGTCTGTTGTCTTTGACAAGGTGACAGGAGAGCTTTTTGCTTCAGTTGCAGTAAACCTACTGAAAGTTTCAACTTAAATTGTGTCAGGATGTGTTTATACACACACCCACTTTCTTAGGTACCAGTCCACCCCGGTACTTCCATCCATGCTATGAGGATGGCTGCAAGCAAAACTCAAGCCTAAGCAAGAGCTGAAAACTAAACTGGACAGAAGTTGAGAAATGGGTTGTTCCTGCTGGAATAGCTCCATGAGTGTCTTCTCATCACCTTTTGCATGCCACTATCAGCCCAAAGCAGAGATTTAACTTTCCGAGTAAGGAATTACTATGCTTAGAGGTGACATAGATTCTCTGTAGTGATGAATTAGTTAGCAACTGTTCTTCTCAGATGTTAGGCAGAGTATAACATTCACTCAAGATTTTTCTTTTAAATGAATGGCAGGACAACCTGTGGAGAGAGGGGCAAGCTGCCTACTTTCGTATTCACTGGGTAAACTGAGACTGACCTTGTGGGACAGTAGAGAGAAAGAAGGTTTCCTAAGTGAGGCATTTGGCATGGTGTGATCTTCCTTATGTATCTGTTAAGCAGCTGACAGGAGCCTGCCTTGTGACTCCAATTGCTAACTAGCAGGGAAGAGGAAAGGCTAGTGGGGGGGAAGGAGGGGACACATCCAATGTTTTGCAACACATGATTTTGAAGCAAGCATCTCTGCAGTGATGCTTCTTGTCTTGCTCTGCCAATTCCTTTACTGAAGTTGAACTGCATTTATCATCTTTGGCATTAATCTAATACATCTAATATTCTTGGGCAAGGTAAATATTTGACAGCTCCTGTATGCTTAATTTGTCCCCATGCTTTGAAGATTTGCAGTATCCTTGTAAAATATTGTCATACAAATAGTGGGTGGTAGAGTGCATGCTATTAGAGTAAGTAAAGTGAGCATTTTAAGTAAATTCCCTAAGCGTATGCACATTACAGCATACAACTGTGTTTTCTGGAGTGGCTGGAATTCCATTCACCAGCCCTGGAAAAGGCATAAGCATCTAAGAGATGGAAATTAGCAAATTGATCTCATAAGAGCAAATTTTATTTAAATTCTTGTCTATCAGTGAGTGATCTTGATGATTTTGTTCACAACAAGTTTGCTTTCATTATGGGCTAAAATATGCAGTATAATATCTAAATAAAGAGTATGTTAAGCTGTTAAACGCTGGTTCCACAAGTAATCTGAGATTTTCTAGCTTTTGCTTTAATTTGAAGTCTGCTTGTCAGTCTTCATCTTTATTTGTGGTAAATAAAACCTCTTCCCAGAAGGGATCAAGGTAAGAGCCACAGAATTATGTCTACTCCAATCAGTGATTTTGTAGGGATCTTGTTAAAGTTCAAGTTCCTTCCCAGCAATTGAGCAGAAATGTATGCCGGAAATAAATGCTTGCTCCACTGTTAAAAGGGATCAAGGAAGCTTAAAATACAGGGAAGCTGCTCAAGGCAAGTGTCAGCACCCTTTGGAAGAGGAGTTGAAGATAAAATGATAAATACCAAAGATTGTAGCTGGGTCTTTCCCTCAGCCCTTCCTTCAGTCAACAGTTGTTGAACCTGTAGTTATTTAAAAGCTAAGGAGGTTATAGCCCGGGAAAGCACGGAGAATTCACTCAATGAATGGATAGCAAACTAAAATTAGGGACTCGAGGGCTACAAGGGAGGAAAGAAACGTATATTGAGTAAACATTTGTGCATCATACAAATGGATACTT
Source organism: Polioptila caerulea (assembly GCA_013397295.1). Lineage (NCBI taxonomy): Eukaryota > Metazoa > Chordata > Aves > Passeriformes > Certhiidae > Polioptila > Polioptila caerulea. The sequence goes on along the minus strand of VYXF01009247.1, from coordinate 288,342 downwards.
GGATATTTACCATTTACACTGCACAACCCTTTCTATGTCCATTATCAATGGGATTGTGAGAATCTGAATGTGCTGAAGAAACCAAACCTCCATGAACATCCTGTCACCAGGTCACCTTCCACAGTGATGAGCATCAGGCATTAGTACAAAGGCAGCAGGTCAAGTGCTGCCCACAGTCATAAGCAACAGACTGCACACCAGATTTTGTGAGAGGGGATGGAGCAAAGCTCTGAAGTGATTAGTGCTGTACCAACTCAGAAAGGTTTGTGGAAAGTAAAGCAGATCTGACTGAAAAATTCCATGCTTATTCAGGAGGAGGCAGCTTTTTGAATGTGATTAAGTGTTCCATGATCTAATAGATGATGATGTGGAGAGGACAAACATAGTCCATCGTAACAGGAGTAAGAAATCCATGTAAGAAAAAAAAGAATATAATTGGGGGGGAAAGAAACAGCCATACACAAGTGGCTGATCACCAAACTATGTGGGATTAACTAATCTCCAAGCTCATTTAAGCACAAAAGGGTCTGGTGAAATCTGATAATAAGCTCTGACTGAAACATGCTGCCTTAATGGCAAAACATTGATTGATTCTCATTTAGTATTTTTTCTGGGCTGTGACATATCTGACATGGCCCAGATTTTTAATTTTAGCATCTCTTCTTGATGGTTTATATTTATGTGTATGGCCCCTAAAACGAAGGACTTTTGTAAGGTAGGAGTGAAAGACCATCCAGCAGGTTTCTCAACTATATATCAAGATCATACATTACTTGAAATGAGTCCTGCTTTCATGTTTGCACAAATGTAGTTTCCTGTTGTTGAAAGTGCATTTAGAGAGTAGAACTGCCATAAGGATCAACAGATGATGTAAAGTAATTGGCAAAAAAAAAAATTTCTCCAATACTTACAAATTGTTGTATTAATTCTTTTCATAAAATAGGGAAATAAAATGTTCTAAGAAGCAAATGTTGCATTCTGGTTGTAGTGATATGTTGCGGGGCTAGAGTGCTACATTATTAAAGTCATCTGTCTCTTTTTTATCTGCTTAATTATCCCTTTTCCTCTGTCCTGACTTAAAGATTTTTGCAGTACGAGGGTTGAAGATTTATCCTGTGCCAAATAGTGATCCATACACAGAGACAAGGTTAGAAATTTTTGGGTTTATTCCATGGTTATTGGTTTAGATTTGGGACTATGAAAACTGCACTTCTTTCCTAAAGACCACTCAGTTCTAAGAATAACTCTTTTTCTGAAATCCCTATGAAAGGATGTTCGTGTGCTAATTACACATAATATCCCTGTTGCTTTTGCTTGGGTGTCATTTCTTTGTCCTGGTTTGGTTCCCTCTGAATTTTGAGCTGAGCTCTCAGGGGATAAGCGTACTGGAGATCACCATGGCAACACTCTGAAGAATGCACACTGCAGGCGCCAGGATTTGCTGCTGTATCCCTGTGAGAGCTCTGATGATCTGTGGACTTGCAGGCTTACTCAGGAGTGAGAGTGAAGGAGTCAGTGTCTGAGAGATGCCTATTGTACAGTGCCTATTAAAAATGTTTCCTATGTAAATTGAGGAACTCTGGATATTGTTTGCTGATGTACAGCACTAACATCCAGCATTTTCATAGCCTACTGCTGAGATTTCCCTTAGCAGACTGTTAAACCTTTGTTTATTCCATTAAATTCTCATAGGCTCTTAGGTCTTAGCTCTCCGCATTTTCTAATGCTGGAGCCATTGCAAAAGGCAAAGTTGTTATCTTGATAAAAGATGGTTGTTTTGATAAATATGTCATAAGAGTATAACGGAGAGTTTGAAAGAGGAGAGAGCTCATATCCCTGCTGTTTCCGTATCCTTTCTCAGGAAAAAAAAATAACATTCAAGGGAGAATTATTTTATAGATGAGTGTTTCATGGCAGTGGTTAGGAGAGAATGGCTTCTCTCCTGCAGTAGGAAATAACTGGATAGAAGTATATTGCCTTCCAAGAAAAGAAGCAGAGGCTGTAGGTTGTATTCTGACAGTGTGTGACAGTGGAGTTACATTTTGTATTACTAAAGTGAGAAGTGCACCACATCCCAGTAGCTGGAGGTTTTCTTTGGTGGGTTTACTTTCTTTTTTGAGTACTATGCCCAGCTGCCATAAGACTCGACCACCAGAAGGATATGGCCTTGTAATGCTCAGATCAGTGACTAATTCAGGTGTGATTAGCAGCCTTGAATAAGGTCCCTACACTTCAAGTCACTGCATTAGGAGCACTAAGCCCATGAGAGCAAAAATTCATGAACAAGCAGGATGCAGAGCAGGGCTAGCCAAAATGGTTGGCAAGGAATGTTTAGGAGAAAAATGTATTTAAAACCTTCCTTTCTAGGGGTTTTCCAGTCCCATTTGTGGATGCATAGAGGTCAGTACCCATGTTAAACTGAGGGGAGTTCATATACCCACCCTGAAAATGGGTTACACATTTTCTATTCATCGCTAGGAAAAATGCACAAGGTGGTCCTGCACCAGGACCCCAGATCATCCACACACCTCAAGTGCCCTAGAAGTCAGGTTTCCTTCAATCTGTGCCTATAAATGAAGAAGTGTTTCTTTTACTGCTCTGAATCAAAGAGCTCCACTTCAGGCTAAGGCATCTGGTGGCAGAGCATCAGAGGTGGGTGCAGATGCTTTTAACAGCCTGAGTTGAAATTTCACAATTCCTAAAACAAATGTTCCCACTACCGAGCTACAGTGCAAACACCACAGCATTATCCACATGCTCCCATTCTCTGCTCCCACCAGCCAAGGGTGTGTGTTTCTTTTATAATGTAGGTAGCCCTGGCATCTAAGAGTAGAGATCCCCTCTGCTGTGTTCAAGCACTTGAAATCTGGATTGTGTTTCTACTGGAGATAAGTATAATAATGTTTAGTCTGTGCTCCCCAGACAGGCTTGAGCTTGAGAAAAAGAGCAAAGCTGCTGAGTGCTGACAAGGTGAAAGTAAATCATATTCTGTGAAATCCAGATTTTTGGGGAATTTGGAGGGAAACAAAAGAGAAAACTAACGGTATACATAGTCAGAAGCAATGAGAACAACACTCTGGTAATAACAAATACACCTCAGGAGTGCTACTTTAATTGTTTGTTGTTATAGGGCTAAGAATCACTTTTTTTTAACATGTGACTGTTAACATTAAATTGGCCAATTTCTTTCTAAGGGAAATTAATTAAATAAAGTCTGAAAGAATAAGCAATATTTTAAATGATGCCATGTATTTTAATCCATTTATAGAGAGTAGAGCTGCAGCAGATCAAGAGGTGTTTAAACATTCCTGTAAATGCTGACAGAGTCCAGCAGTCTTTAAGACTGACCAAGGAGAAAGTTCAAGGGTTATTTTAATTTAAATGTAGTATTTAAAAAGCAGGACTGAAAAGTATATTTTTGCATTTTGTAAGAATCACATTCCCAAGATTTAATCAAGATATGACTTTTTTAAACTTAATATTTTTTAAAAGTACTTATTGGGGATGATGTGGTTCTAAGCAACCCTTGAACACCAAATACAGTTGACAGGGATGCTATAAGTAAAAAAATTTTGTACCTGAGCCCTATCTTTAACTGTAACTCTAAGAGGAAAATGTGGAGGTTATGTGGTCACCACTCTGCCAGAATATTTAACGTAAACAGGATAAAACAACTGGGAGCTCACGGAATCTCAGCATGAACAAAGTTTTAAGAAACGCTGACTTCCTACTACAACTTCTAGCATCAGCATTAAATGAATGCAGTGTACCCATCTTCCTTAGCCATTCTTACTAAAATTAGATTGCTTACATTTTTGCGCGAGCTAATGGCACAGTTATTTACTGCTTACCTCTACCAGGCAGAAAAAAGCTAGTAGAAAACCAGCGGGCTCCTTTCATGTCTAAAACACAATTCTTAGAATAATGGTGAGACTATGGGTGCCTTAAAGTTTCCCACAGATGAGAAAGTGAGATGTTTAGCTCAGAGAAGTTTCTAATTCCTTTCCTGTACTGATATGTATAGCTCTCTCGAGATGTGCAATACTTGATTCTCTCAGTTCCTGAGGGCAGGGGAAGGAGGTCAAAAAGGTCCTCAGAACCTTTCCCAGAAAACCACGTTTTAGTGCTAACCAAGATTAATACCCAGTATTGCCTGTTGCAAGTCTGTTTGTTCCTAAAAATGTAAATGTCTTATCCTTGAGGTTCTTGCACTTACTCATTATTTGAATGTGTCTTGACTTTGATGTGGAAAAGCAATTTCTGCCATGCATAAAATGTTTTTGGGAAAAATACATTTTACTGTTCATATTGTATAAGATTTGGGTCTATTTTACTACCTCAGCCCTGTTGTTTCTAATGATGCTTTCACCTAGAAAAGCCAGGCCTTGAAGAGAATGATGCAGTAGGCAACACTTTTAATCAGCATCGGAAATATGAAACAGCAGGGAATTAATTTCCAGCTGTGCAAACAAGAAAAAAAAAAAAAGGAAAAATTAAAGCTCGTAGTTTTTTAAATTTCTTTCTCCTTATATTGGTCTTACGCATGGGGCTTTTACGTTACCACAGTTTCATACTTATCAATAATTGTTTCCTAATTCTGCTCCATTTTTGCAGTAGTATAAAATGTTGAGCTCCATGCAGGCAGTCAATTTTCAAGATCCCATGCGGACAACAGAAGCCAGTGTGCTGTTAGTAATCTGCTAAAAGGATAATTTTCCTCTTGTATCAATGTTTAATTGCATGGAATCTCAAATCTTAATGGTGCCTGAGAAACTTAAATACCATAACATCGAGGTGTGCCAATGGAATTGGAAAGGCCATTCCTTCAAACAGGAAGCTAGCTTTTCTTTAATTAATCCAGATCATTGTGGAGTGGGGGAAAAAGAACTTTACCAAAATGATGATTTCAAGAGTAGAACTGGATACTTTTTTGTGGTAGCTGTTCATTTATACTGGGGTGTTATTAAATAATGAGTAAATGGAGTGTGTGTTTGGGGAAGGCTTTTGCTGAGGGGAGTTTCAAAAGGGATAAGGGTTGTGGCATTTGCTAGTCAGTCATGAGCAAGCTGGTTTGCCTACATGTTGACCTTGGGCTGTATCTGTCTGCATTCTGGATCCCACTTGGGCCCTTGGGTCTTATCACAAGATAAAAATAGTGGTTTTCTGAAGGTGCATAGCCCAGGGACAGAGTGAAGGCCAGCCCCCCTCAGCACAGAGCAGTAGCCAGGGCTGCAACAGCTTCCAGGTTTTCTTTGGTTTTTTTTCCACAGCATGGGGTACAAAAATGAAAAATCTTACATATTTGTGCTCAGTGTACAAGAAAGAAGGTCATTAGAGGGGGCAGAGAGAGTTAAGCCCTTGGAGGCAACTGGAACACGGAAAAAGCATAGAGTCAATGAGGGGTTTTTTGAATGGCCAGGGGTGGGAAAGAGACAGATGAAGCATCTGTGTTCTAGGTCAGGGAGGTTATTGGAAACAAGAAAACAACATTCAAAATGCAGCTAACCTGGAGTTCTGTGTCCAGCTCCAGGGTCTCCAGTACAGAAAGACGTGGACCCATTAGAACAGGTCCAGAGGAGGGCCACAGAAACAGAGGACTGGAACACCTCTGCTGGAAAGACAGGCTGATAAAGTTGGGACTGTTTAGCCTGAAGGAGAGAAGGCTCCAGGGCCACCTTATAGCAACCTTCCAGTATATAAAGAGGGGGGAGGGGGTCATAAGAAAGACTGAGAAAGACATTTTATCATGACCTACAGTAACAGGACAAGGGGAAACCATTTTAAAGTGAAAGAAGGTAGGTTTAGATTGGATATATGAAAAAGAAATCTTCCTCTGAGAGTGGTGAGACAGGAGCAAGCTGCCCAGAGGAGCTGTGGATCCTTCATGCCTGAGAGCATTCTAGACCGTGTTGAATGAGGCTTTGAGCAGACTGATCTATTGGATGATGTCTCTACCCATGGCAGGAGGGATGGACTAGGTGGTCTTTGAAGCTCCCTTCCAACTCAGATCATTCAATGATTTCATAAAGCTGTCATCCTGTCCAAAATAAAAAGCATTAGAAGAGATTTTTAGCACTGGTAGGTTTAGTATAAAAGTTTCAATGCAATTAGGCAGGCTTAAAAAGGCTTTTGAAGAATGACTTACCAGAGTAGGCTAAACTAATACTCAGATCCTTTCAGACGTGCCAGGAACAAAAAGCTCAATGTAGGGCCAACTGGTGGCTGGGATTTGAAAGGCTGCTCAGATAGGATGAAGGCCTTACAAACATTTCATTCATTCTTGCTGCATCCTGTTCTGTCTGGAAGAGGTCAGGGTTTTTTCGCAGTGAAGTCCTTTGGGTGGCTGGGATAGGGAAGCACTGGCACAGGCTTGCTTGAGAACCTCAGTGGAAATGATCATGTGATAGATCTCGTGTTTACACAGAAAAAAGGTTAGTTAAAATACACAAAAAGAAATGTCTGTAAGTATCCAGCATTGCACAGAAGAGCCAAGACCTTTTTCTTCCCTCTGCTATTCACTGGGCTCTGTCATCAAGGCTTTATCATGCAGGAGAATTGTTTTGCTAGTAATGGTTGTGCACCAATTAAGAAGTGACTTATTTCCATGTTATCATGCTTTTATTCACTGTCCTCTTTCTTCTTACTCTATCTTCCATTAAAAAACTAGGAGCCCTGACATATAACTTAGGGATAGTGAAAAATAGCTGAAATCCTTCCATAAAAAATGGTATTTGACAATTTCCTAGTATGAAAAAGAAGTTATGAGAGTAGCACAGTCCTGATTCCTTATTTGCCTATTTGTTGTTCAAACAAATAGGGTCCAGCTAAGATATAGACAATTAGGGATAGAAAGGAGCAGGATAGAAAGGAGCTGTTTATTTTTAGGCATCTTTTTGAAAGAAGCAGTCTTGCACAAGACCTCACAAATGTCACCTGCTGTGGTATGAATGGAGCACCATGCATTTGGTTGTTTCATAGCTGGATGTAGTACAGTCCAAAACTCTTCTTGAAAGCTTTCAGTCATTAAATTTGCTTAACAACATAAAGCTTTTTTTAACAAATGGTACTCCTGTTCAGTTAGTTGGCCTGTATCCAACCCTAATAATTGCCTTCTGCCTATCTAAATTGCTCTGTTTATTTAATTGGACAAGGTCATATGTCAAAAGATGTGTTAGATAGGGTTGGTGATGCTAGGACAATAGGTATTATGTCACCCAACTCATTCAGCACAGATCATAGTGATTTTGTGCAAATCACTCTGAAGCTTGTGAAGGACTTCATAAATCAAATAGCAGTTCCAGTAAGTTCAAATAAAGCATTATTAATAAAAGTGCTGATCCCTGTCAGGCTGCCTAGGTCACTGTGGGAATTTTACATGAATATTGTTATAGGATTCTGCAACATGTAAGCGAGTCCTGACTTGTACTGGAAATGAAGTTTCTCCATATGCATCTACAACAGGATCATGGCCATGCCATATGGATGCAGTGATGGAGGGGGTAAAGGACCATTGATCCATCTAGACAAAGGTGATTGGCTCTTTCAAGAAGGGTTTTGGGTTTTTTTGTCTCACACTTCTGATTAGAGGCTAATACAAACCTTAATAAAATGTTACATTTGTGTCATCCATAAGACACCTAGTGCATTTCCTCAAGCTCCATGAACTGTGCTTGCTGTGCAAAAGGGACCAGGGCTGCAGATGCTGGATAGAGACCTCGGTGTTTCTGGTGCCTGATACAGTGAAATCAGCCATCTAGCACAAAGTGTAATAGACTACTTTGTCAGTGGTCCTAGACAGGAAGGAAATGACAAAGACATTACAAGTTGAGGAACTTTGTCAAAAAAGCAAACACCAGTCTTGCTGAGCAGCTGTTTCTGAGGGGGTAGATGTTTGTTTAACTGCCTAGTAGAGACTGATCTGTTTTTTCCAGGTGTATTCAGAGGGAGCAATGGTCTCCAAGATCAGTGGTGTAGCTGTCTTGCTGGTTTATTTTTTTTCTTTTGTGTGTGGAGGTAGGGATCCATCCCCTTCCCCTAGCTCTTCCTTTGGCAGTGAGCATGTTGTACATACTAGTGAGGATGAGCACAGTAAGCTTCCCTTGCTCTTTGAATTACAACTTCATCAGTTTGAATCCTTACAGTCCTTTAATATTAAACCACTGCCTCTCTTGCTGAAGGCACTGTACAGTGCAAGTAGGGATAGTTTAAATTCTTTGCCAGAAAGTGAGAAGGATTTCATAAGTGTCTGGAGTATTTGAATCTCACCAGTATCACGATCTTTAGCATCAGAGGTCAATTATTTCAAAGTAACAGATGCACCCAACATAGGTCATTCTTATTCCCATTCAATTCTTTAGACAGTTTCCCTAGAGTTCTGTCTTCTGGGTGGTTGTACTGGGCTGTGGGATGTCCCAGAGGTCGGGACAGTTTCTCTAGAGAGCTAAAAAGTAAATTGCTTACACTTATCATGTTCTCATTTCATTATTTTCTGCAAATCTTTGTGCATTTTTAATGCTTTTACTTTTCAAAGGCTTGTCTGAATTTCCAAGTTGGTTTAATGTTACTCAATGATTGCATCAATTTAGCTGACTACTCATTTGACATAATCTTAACTATGTCTAAATAAATATTTATATTCAGTCTAAACAAATCTGAATGTTAAGTATTGGCTTTAGAGTATTTAAGTGCCTTATTTCAAAATCTTATTTAAAAACCAGATGAGTCAAATAAGTATAGGTAAAGTTGAAACTTCAGCAAGCATGCTCATCTAACTATACTTTTACAGACCGCTACACGTCACACCATAGGAAAAACAGCACAAATCTATGAACATTGAGACAAAAAAGTGTTAGGGTTTGTTGGTTTGGTTTTTTTTTTTCTAGAGGTGGTAGATCAGTGCTTTCATAAAATCATTGGGTGACACTTTATAAGAATTCCTTGTCATTTTGTTGACAGAGTGTGCTTTCAAACATCAAGTTAGCAGGAAGGGTAGGATGGCTGGCCATATGTTAAACAGTGTGGTCTAATTTTCCCTACTGCACAGCCACAGCATCTAAAAGCATGGAAGTAGTGCTCTTGCATGCCCTTAGCAATGGCCTTGTATGTTAGACCTGAAGCCAAGAGGCCAATGTTGTAAACTCTTGTGGTGATGGAGACCAGAGCAAGAGGCAGAGTCCTGGCTCCGTCTTCCTTCCTGTAAGGTAGGAGAGCTGGAGGTGGTGGTGGACTTCAGGCTTTCTCCTAGTTGCTGTAAGCAGGGACCAGCCAAAGGGAGTGGTTGTCCTTTATAGACCCTCCAGTTTGAAAGCCAAGCAGAAAGATGCATTTTTGTCTGAAATGCTTGTGATTTTTCTGCTTGAAGATATTTACCCAAAACTTGAAGGAAAGTATAATATCACAGCTGATTTTAGCAATGTACTGGATCTCTCTGGGTGCTTGTTTTGTTTTTTTTGGATCTTGCCACGAGATGAGTTCTCATTTTATGTAACGTTTTTCACCCATGCATCTCACACTGTTTGCAAAGGAATAAAATCACTGTACTCCAGGACTCTGCCTGGAGACTGTAGCTCAGCTTCATGGTGCAGTAGCCTCCTTGCTCTAGCTCCTGGTGATTTGCTGTTACTTGACTTCTCAGAGCAAGCAAACATATTTCAGAGATACTCGAAGAGTTACCTCATCATCTCAGATATCCTTACATTTCAGTACTTTAGTAGCCAGTTTCTTAATCTCTCTGCCAGTTACAGTTCATGCCTGCCTATCAAACAAATCAATAGTAGGGGTTGAGCTTCCTACTGGCTTTTCTTTGTGTCATCATTCAAGTACTGCAGAAAGCTAGTGAGAAATCTGGGTTCAGATGCTCATATTCAGGTGCAACTTCTATTGTTTCCTGTGGGATGTGTTGCATAGTTATTTGATGGTAGGTTGTATTAAAAAATCATCTGCAAAGCACACAGTAGCATATGCAAGTCTTGTAGTGAAGGTTCCTCTGGTGTGACTCTACGGGCTCTGTAAAACATGCAGCAAAAACTGTTGAAAAGAAATTTCTGTTCCTCTCAGGCAGGTTTCCAGCTTTTCTTTGCAAGGGTGAAGTATGCAACAGGGAAGTTTCCAGTGCTACAAAGCTTTCCTGTGTCTAGCAAGTTCTAGCCTCGCAGAACCTCACAGGACCTGGCCTTCAGGGAGCCTCTATGGTTATCCTACAGCCATGAGCTCGATGGTAGGCAGGTTTAAAGTTTGGAGATACTGTGCTTCCAATGGCAGTCATAAATGCACAGAGTATTAGCTTCTGAGTGTCTTTAGAAATTCATATAGAAAAGCCTGGGCTGAGGGAAATGTAATCCTGTGCTAGCACTCTGTGGTGGCTACAGATCCTGGTACAGCCTATCCGGGGCATGCAGCGCAAACAGGCAAATACTGTGCTGTGATGTGACTGATAATGCTTTACATTATACATTTCCATTAATTGCATGCTATTACTACCTGATGCATAGGTCATTGCTCCTAATTAATTAAGGGCCAGGAAGGTACTTAGCACTTTACAAGACGCAGATAAAGACAGATGTCCACTTGGGAAATTAAAATATACCAGTTTGACTTTTTTATATAAGACCAGATCAACTATAAAAATCTGATATCTAGACAGATCCGAATAAACCTGATGAAAACCAGGTAAATCAGATCACCCTAAAGCTAATAAAATGTGATAGAAATGTTCTGAGTTGTCTACAAAAATGCTTTCAGGCAGAAGGATCAGCATGAAGTATATTTTTATAATGATTAGGGAGAATATTTTACAGGATAAACTAGCCCATAAAATTGTTCTTTTTTACTTGAGTCTGTAGATGGACTTCTCTTGTAAAATATGCAGCCTGAACAAAAAACTTGCCATTTTCAGCTCTTGCAATAATAGTTTGTTTTTTCCTGACACACTGTACATAAATTTGGAGGTGATCCTGGAACAATTGAGCTATGCATTCTGGTTCCTTGGAAATGAGACTATCCAAATAATTGGTTTAGAACATATATATTAAATAGTGGAATTCTGACTGCCCTTTAGTTGTTTAGGCAGGAATGCAGGTTCTGTTTTCAATGACATCATGCTCTCAGGCATATTTCCGATTATCCTTACACATCAGCACAATAAACTTCATGTCTTAATACACCCCTATAAATTTTCAGCTTATTTGCTTTTAAACAGTTGAAAGTGTTTATATAGGGTAATTGTATTTGAAGACTTTCCTAGATATATATTCTCCAATAGAAAGTGTATGTTGTATGTTGTGTTTGAATTCAGAGTTTATCTACTGTACAAAATTTCTAAATACATGGAGCAGCTACTGTAAATTCAAATTTGTTATATATATATATATATACACCAAAGTACCTAATGTACAAAGCAAACACTGTAAAATATACTTGGCTTAGACCTTTTAACCACATCACTGGGTGCTGTAAAAGAAACATTTAGCCTAAGATCTCAGAAGATGCATGATGAAAGCTGCCCAAAAGAAGTCTTTGGAGGCTGCCTGAATAATTAGTCTTATGGGATGAAACTGGTCATGCAAGGAGGAGGATTTACACCGCTCTCTATTCCCCTCATATAGTGCAGCTAGCCCTTATTGGCTCTGCTAACTCATGTATCCAAATGCACTTAGCAGTGAGAAGAAAAATGTTCCCACCAGCTGCTGAACAGCCTTGCAGTGACCTCTCCATCCTAGTACAAACACAGAAGAAACTCATCTTGTTACAATGAGAATTCCACTGTACTCTGCAGCAGCAGTTTTGGTGATGTTAGCATTTTGCATTTGTTAGCATTGGCTGTTTCACGAGGTATACTTTTGCATTTATTCAAACATCAAAACACAACAGGGTCTCGAAGTAGGGTCACCATAGGCAGGACTTTGTGTGTAGCAAATGCTGTGCCCAACTTGTCCTGCAGCTCCTCTGCTAAGAAAGTAGCAAGAGTTTGCTTGGCTTTACTCATGGGTTTGCATCTTTTGTTATGTGTTTTTTTTCACAGGGAAGCCTTGGCAGCACCTATTTAAACAACAGGTTACAGGTGGAGTCTGCTGCCAGAAGTTTGGAAATTGCTGCTCATTTGTTTGAGCATGCTTAGCCCAGCTCCCCAGTCAAAGGCAAAGGGTTTAGAGTTACCAGTTCCTAGGAAGAGTCAGCTCTGAGTGTTGAGAAACTGAAACCAGATGCTCTATGCGCAGCACAAACAAGAGAGTTTTTTCCTTTCCTTTTTCTGTTTAAAGATATGTTTCTGAGTCTTGTAGTTGTTTTAGGTTAAAATACTATTTGAGTTTGATTTGATCATACAGTCAGCAAGCAGATAAATAAATCCCCCTACCAGTGGATTGTTAATAGTAGTAGTGGAAGAGCTGGTCTGCTTGTCTGTTACTATTTACTTCCATTCTTCTCAAATTGTATCCTCTGATCTTTAGAAGCATGACTTGTGGTTCTCAAAAGCCTTTGAGAAATCAAGAAAAATTGTAAATCTGGGACCAGTAATTATACAAACAAATTGAGAGACTTAGATCTATGGTGTTGTCTGGGTGGAAGGGATCATACAAGTGTGTGCACTTACTGAGCAGCAGCATTTCCAAGTAAAAATTCTGTTCTGTAGGAGTGGGGATGTCACTCTGATTTTTCAGTTTTCTGATGCACTTTACAGCTTGATGTTTTTCATAGTTCATAGCTCTTTCTCACACACGGGTGTTATAATTAAAAGCACGTTTAGGTTAAGACAAGGTTGTTTACATAGTTTCTCTTGGAGTAAAAAACAACTGATGGGCAATTGTCTTGACCAATGGGATGGGAGAGGTGTCCACCTTCTCCTCCAATCCCTGATCTGTGTAGAAACACTATATATAGAGAGTCAGATGTTTTAATAAAGTAGTCTTATGCCTTGACCAGCAAGTGTCCGTGTGTGTCTTTGCATGTCCAACAGAGACATGGGGAGACCTGTTCAGTCCTTAATACTCATAAGAAAAATGGAATGGCTTTTTACCAGGACCTCTAGTGATGGGATAAGAGGCAATGTTAAACTGAAAGAGGATACATTTAGAACAGACATAAGAATTAAATTCTTTGTGATGGGGCTGGTGAGAAACAGGAATAGGTTACCCAGAGAAGTCATGAATGTCCCATCCATGGAAGTGTTCAAGGCTGGGTTGGAAGGGGTTTTGAGCAGCTTGGTTTGTTGGAAGGGGTCCTTGTACAGAGCAGGGAAGTTCGACTAAATGATCTTTGCAAGTCTCTTCCATCTCAAACCATTCCATGATTCTCAGTAAGTTTATACATCACCAACATCCTCCTAGAGCATTCAACTCAGGCCATGACAGGTCCTGGCCCAGTTGGCAAGTTCAAACTGAAATAGGGTCTGAGCCTACCTGTGACAATTGACTGATTTTATTCTGTTTCTATAGCACATGTGTTAGACCTGTTCTGTGGATATTGTAGTGTTGTGTTCAGCATGACTGATGACCTGTAATTTTTGGAGGGGTTAGGCAGAGACTGGTGTCAAATAGGCAGCAATACATTTTAATCATGCACTGTATCATGCTCCTTTTTTGAAATAAGTGTTCCTGTGTTGGACACCTCTGAAACAAGGAAAACACATTTTATGACTGTGTTATGCATCCATAAAAAGGGGATTTTACAATTCTTTTGCTGACAGGCCCTTAAGTAGATAGGCACAGGTAGGAGCTGCTGTTGGGTTCATGCAAATTACTGGTTAACTAGCTATATAAGTTTGGAGTGAAATACAATGGATAGAAACATAGAAGTCCACACAGTGTCTGTCCAGGCGGATTGGATCAGCTCAAGTCAGCACTGTGCTGTTAGAGCCACTCCAGGAGGGACACTACAATCATACAAAAACTAACTAAAACAACAACAACAGAAACCAGGAAAAGCTAAATACATGGGAAAATGCTGCAATTACCTTTTTTTGGCTTGTGACAGCCAAAAGCCACAATAGATAAATGAATAAGTGCAATCAAATGTGACTTGGAACATTCAGCCTGCTCTATATTTGTCCTTAACCCTTTATACTGCGTATGGTTTTTATTTTAATATGTTCAATTTCCTGCAGGCATCTTTCTTGTGGATTCTATTCTACTCATTTCCCCTGAAAAGCCTTACCAAATATTTACCATGTGCCTTTTCTTGCTATGCCTCTGCTTCTCCAAGCTGTTTCTGCCCTGTTGTCATGTGTCTCCCCACCTTCTCCCAGCTCCATTCTCAGCTGCAGGAGTTATCTGTCCATGAGCAGAAGCAGCCTCCCCAGTTTGTTGTTTCTGCTGGGTGGCTCCATCTGCATCAGGTGCCACTGCCTCTTCTTGGCTCCCTGAGGCAGGACTCCAGTTCATCCAGCACCATCTCTTCTGCACATTCGCTCCCTCCCACTCCCCACGCTGGAGTGAACATTGAGTATGGAGAGTATCAGCAGGTGCCACCAAGTTAAACATGTCTCACTGTGTTTTTCTTGCTTCTGAGAAAGCAATGGGAAACAAAAGAGATGGAAAAAGTAGTCAAGAAACAAAAGAGGTGTTTCCAGGTGAGGTTTGAAAAGAGATAAGTCAATAAGGCAGTAAGTATGTCTGAGATCCCCATTGAGATCTGAAAATCACCTGAGGTTTATTTTTTCCCCTTTTTTTTCTTCTACCTCCTACTTTGTCATCTGAGACTTTACACAAGTCTCAGTCTGTTGTAGCAGCAACTGTAAGAGAGGAAATCTTGGAGGCTGTGCCTAAGAAAAAAAGAAAATAAGAAGGTGGGGAGAGGAGGAGCTGTAAGAAGGTGAAAAAAGATGTGTAAGGCAAAAAAAAATAATGTTCATGACAGCTTTTTAAAAGCTGTCATGAACATTAATTTGAAGGACAGAAAGAAAAAAACTCACTTTAATCTCAGAGAGACCAAAATGAGCAACACCAACGGGAGGATACAAATGGTCCAAATGAAAGTTTTAAAAATGTCAAGAAAGACAAACCAGATAAACACCTGTGATTTATTTCCAGTAGCAGAATCCAGGAAGATTCTCTACTCCTTATCTATGTGTTTCTTAGCTCCTGACTATCAATAAACTTTCAGTTTCAAGAGTTTTCCCCATCTACTCATTTCTCTTTTTGGCTTGCATTTTCAGCTGCCTGAGAACAATGTATATTGTAGTACTCTATTGAGTGCTGTCAATAGCTTCCCATTTTCAGAGAGCTTTTGTCCCATGTCTCAATAGTTCTGGATAAATCACTGGCAGAGACAGATAAATACATGAAAATTAAGAATACAGTGATCTGTTAAACCTAAATACAAAAACAAAATAAAGAGTAACAGAAGAATAAGAAAAAAGCATGGTGATGAGACAGGGAATCACACAGCAGACACACTACCAAGCGAGAGGTAGAATTGGAAGGAAAGGATTTTTTTGCATGGGGCTTAATTAATTACTCACCATATTTGCATTTAATTAATTTATGGATTAAAAGTGATTTACACCACTGATTTATAGGATCAATTTCATATGGCATTATCATTGCAGTTTATACATGATTCTTCTATTAAGCCCTATAACACTGTAATCTAATAGGAAGACAGAAATGTTGGCTCTGCCTCATGCCAAAATTCTGCATAGCTTTAAATGTCTGTGTGCTGTTCTGTACAGTCGTATCTTAGCAAGGAAATCCTTGGCTCTTTGCAGCTCTCCTCTGGCTGTGCTCAAGTCAGCAAGGGGTACATGCAGGTTCAAGCTGCTGACACGGGGGGCTGGTGCTGCTGCAAAAGGCTGTGGCTGCCCTGCACATCGGAGCGTGGTTCGGCGCTTCTGCTTCGAGCAGAGACCAATTGCCTGCCTGTGAACTCGGGAGGCACACTTACACAGTTTGGATTCACACATGCTGGAAGTGCCCTTTTGACTTGAATATTTCTTTGTGCATGTGATAAATGGTTAATTACAAGGTTATTTACAAGGAAGAACTGGTTCTGGCAAGGAAGGGGCCGGAATACTTTGTGTTTGTTTCCACATGGTCAGGCTCAGATTCCCCCATGCTGGAAGAAAATCTGCCCCCTTTCTGGTTTCTTCCAGGGGAAGTCCGAAACCAGTCCTTGAAGCTGACCTTACAGCACTGAAAACAAGCAATTCCTTGTTGTAGCGTGGAGATGGTGACACAGAGTCTCCTTTTACTATCAGTATAAATGCATTTTTTTCCTTGTGCTGTAATATCCTTATTAGTGCAAGGAAAGCCAGCAAATCAGCACTATCCTAACTCCCTAGGCTTTCCTTCCCATGCTCCAGACTCTCATTTTCTGCAGGTTTGCCAGCTAAAAGAAAAGAATATTTTTTTCCTGGGTTGCAGAAGGGGTAAAATAACCTAGGGCTTACATGGAGCTGGTGAGTGTGCACGAGGCATCCCTGCTTTCTGCTGGGCTTCTGTGGCCGCCTTGTATAGCAGTTGCTGCAGGAAGTCATCCCCCTTGAAGCTCAGGCAGCTGCAGCAGATGTTGACACTTGCAGCCAAATTAGATTTGGCCATCTGCAGGATCAGGTAACGTAGAAGTGACTTTGGGAGTGTCTGGAGTGGCCTCTGGCCCTGTGCTGACTGCAGACTGATTCAGCTGGGTGTTAGTCCATAGGGCATCATTGGGATTAGTGCTCAATGAGATTGTAGATAAAAATAAAAACTTAACTTTTGTTCGTTGGGAGATCTCATGGCTTCAATAAAATCACAAAGCAGGTAAAAGAGATTCTGTGGGTTCAAATTCCTGACATGTCAGCTGCTTGCTGTTAAACGCATCACTCAGCTGCTTTTCTGGCAGATCAACTTCATCTTTGTAACACTTGAGAAAGTGAGGCCTCATTAAAATGAGTGCTTCATTGCTGCTGAGAGAGTGGAGAAAAGATGGAGGGATGAATCTAGAGGCCCAAAGTGAATGGGAGGTGTGGTCCAGGAAGGCATGAATGCAGGTCTGCTTCTGCAATGTTTATCTTCTCTGTGTTTGCTCCTGCCTGCATTAGTGGGGCTGGAATGTGAATGTGCAACCCTCTGATTTTGGGATGATAATATGAACACAAAATCAAACATTGCCAGGTCTGACTGAAATGAACCAGGAAATTCATTAGAGCCTCTGCTTTGAAGAGTGCATGTAAATCTGCAAAGTGCTACTTTTTTTTGTTTACCTGCTGATGTTGCAGAAACAGGACATTATTGGAAATTCTGGAGTACAATAGCAAAATTTTTTAAGTATGCATTTTCTGAGTCTCATTACCTGTTGTTAATGCTCTTTTGAGTGACTCTTAGTTGAAAAATTAGGGCTCACATGGCTCCTTCTTGCTCTGAATTTGGATGTGGATCAGAATATTAAATACTTTAAAGTTCAGGTGTGCATGGATGAAAGGTTTTGATTCAGACTACTAATAGTGTTAATAATTTAGCTTGAAGCTAACAACATAATTATTAATATGAACTCTGAATTTTCTAGCTGTTTGCCTCTCTTAAACTTTTGACACAAGCCTGGCAATTTTGCATCAAGTTCATGAGAGTCCTCGTCATAGATATGCTGAGATGCTGATGAATACAGAACCTACTGTGGTAAAAGGCAGTTGTGTTCCTCAGCCATTAATTCAATTGCAATGCCTGGAGAAATCTTTTCTAAGGTGGGACAAGAAAACGTCTTTGTTTGGCTTGGTGGTATGTAGCAATACTGTTTTACTGTAGTTGCCAGGAATACTAGAGCTGGATGAGATAACCCTGTTTAATCCCCTCCCTACCCCTTTGAAGCTTATAAGAAAGATTTGGTGATCTTTAGTAAATGATTGGTGGTTCAGGTTCTCAAAAGTCATCTTTTAAACTTGTGTGAAAGTTGATAGGGATGTAAGTAAAAGTCAAAAAAAGTCCTCAAAATTCCCTTTGGATTATCTTGCTCATACAACATTTCCCCATTCTTTAAAATACACCCCTTTGCCCTTGAGCTTCCAGCTAACCAGGCTGTGGGATGCCACAGTGTCCACTTGGGTTAATAGGTTATCTCAGGCAGTGAGTTATCTGAGCTCTTTTTGCTGCTGTTATCTCAGATTTTCTGAAAGATGAGAGTCTCCAGAGTGATGGAAACATCTTCTTCCTCATGCCCCTTTCCAAGGGGAAGCATGCAGTGCATACTCTCCTCTCCCAGACACTGCTGGCCTCTAAAATACTAAATATAGATTTACTCCTATCTGGACCAAAGTACAACTCATTCTTGACAGATGAAACCATGGCATAGTTGTACTCTCCATTACCAAACCCTTGCTATGCAAACCCAATATAAGGTTTTCTGTTAGAAGCTGCTGGAAGCTTCCCCCATGTCCAACAGTGCCAATGGCAGCCATCTCCAAGACAGGCCTGGACTGCTCAGGGCCAAGCCCCTCAGCAACGATGGTAGCACCCTGATTTCAGAGGGGGAAAAACTACTGTGCAACAGAAGCCAGGAGAGAGGAGTAAAAAAATATGAGACAAACAACTCTTTAGACACCAAGGTCAGTGAAGGAAGATGGGGAGAGAGGAGGTGCTCCCGGCACTGGGGCTGAGGTTCCCCTGCAGCCCGTGGTGCAGCCCACGGTGAGGCAGCTGTGCCCCTGCAGCACATGGAGGGCCTTGGGGGAGCAGAGATCCACCTGCAGCCCCTGGAGGACCCAACACCAGAGCAGGTGGATGCCCAAAGGAGGCTGTGACCCTGTGGGAAGCTCACCCTGGAGCATGTTCCTGGCAGGACCTGTGGAGAGAGGAGCCACACTGGAGCACGTTTGCTGGCAGGATTTGTGACCCTGTGGGGACCTGCACTGGAGCAGTCTGTTCATGAAGGACTGCACCTTGTGAAGAGATCCACTCTGGAAAATTCATGAAGAACTTCAGCCCATGGGAAGGAATCAGTTTGGAGGAGACTGTGAAGGACTGTCTGACGTGGGACAGAACACATGCTGGAGCAGGGGAAGAGTCTGACAAGGAGGGAGTGGCAGAGGCATGTGATGAACTGACTGCAGCTTCCNCTGGAGCAGTCTGTTCATGGAAGGACGCACCTTGTGAAGAGACTCACTCTGGAAAAGTTCATAAAGAACAGCAGCCCATGGGAAGGAATCAGTTTGGAGGAGACTGTGAAGGACTGTCTGACGTGGGACAGAACACATGCTGGAGCAGGGGAAGAGTCTGACAAGGAGGGAGTGGCAGAGGCATGTGATGAACTGACTGCAGCTTCCATTCCCCGCCTCTCTGCGCTGCTTGCAGTGAGAAAGTAGAGAACTTGGGAGTAAAGTTGAGCCCAGGAAAAAGGGAGGGTGTGGGGAAAAGGTTTTTTAAAGTTTGGTTTCAGTTCTCATTATCCTACTCTGATTTTAATTGGCAATGAATTAAAATAATTTCCCTAAGTTGCAGCTGTTTTAGCTGTGACAGTAATTGATGAGTGATATCTTCCTGTCCTTATCTCAACCCCGATCCTTTCACCATATTTTTCTCATCCTGTTCAGCTGAGGAATGGAGTGACAGAGTGATTTGGTGGGCACCAGAGCTTATTCTTGATATAAGAAACCCTGGTTTCCAGTAACCCAAAATTGTGTTTCCATATGTCTTCCATTTGTTTTCCCAGGGACTGCAGGAAAACACCAACAGAATGCATGGGGACTGAGGGCGTAACATTCATTATTTCCTTGGCAAATCCATAATTTTCAACTAGTCCTTGTTACAGAAGATCCGTGTCAATATGACTATTACACATACTAAAAAAAATTTAAATCTTATGTTATTGAATATTACTAAAAAAAAAAGAGAAAGAAAAAGAAAACATTTAAAAATTTGTCTTGTGAAAACAAGCAAAACTTTTGTCTTCCACACCAGGAATAGAAACAGTATAAAGTATTTGTCCATATGTTGCCAGTTTCCAGGCAGTTTGACCTGATGGGATTTTTTGTTTCATATGAAGATGGTCTACACATCTTGGCAAATTGTGTTTTGAGAAGTGAAAGAGAAGGAAAGTTACTGCTTTTGAGCAGTATGGGCTATCACAGCAGCTAATGAAGTGGATACTGGTTTCTCATTCTCCTCAGCATGACCTCCCACAGTTTTCTGACCCTCAGGTCCGACCTGCTAATAGCAAACTGTTACAACTAAAGGGATGGACATCATCACAGTGATCACTGTTCTCACTGGTTCCACCAATTTTGGATGTGTGGCATGATGTACCAATGAAGTTGTTCCACTCTGTCCAAAATCTTTCTAGTATGTCACTGCTCTTGGGAAATGGGTTTGAATCCTGCAGTGTTGTTTCAGGTGATTCATTCTCTGAACTGGTGAGCTTCATCACTCATTTGGTTTAGGAAATAGTGGTACAAGTTGTAACTGGCAAAGAGTTTATTTTTACCTGCAGTTCTTGCAGAAGTAGAAGCTTTGAAATCCAGACTGAAAATCTGCTCATCTGCTGCTTCTCATACATTCTCCAGGTTCTGTTTTGACTTCCTTTGTGCTCAAAACTGAAAGTTGAATTCTTGTCAACCTCTGGCACAACAAAAGGTAAAAAGTTACTCAAAATGAGAGAGAAGAGAATTTTCATTCATCTTTCCCCAAATAATTATGCTATTGGAGTGCATTCTTTGGCTTTTACTTTTTTTTTGGTCGCAATTTTTTTGAGTCTTTCTTACCAATTTTTTTTCCAATTTAAGTGTCTTTTACATCTTTCGAAGTCCCTCTGATTCAGGGAAGTTTGCTTGAGGAACCACAGTTTTCTGCATCTCTTGCTGTTAAAGTGTATCAGTACCTGCCTTACTTGGCAGAAGTGCTTTTCTCTAAAGCAGAATTTCAAGGAAAAAAATTTTGCCTGGATGAGAGGACACAGCAGGATTTAATTAAGTATATATGTGATTAATGAAAAAATACTCTGCAAAAACAGTACAGAAGATAAAATGGTGAGATTATTACCTCACTGAAAATTTTCTCACCCATTGTTTTTTGGAAATAACACTTGTTTTAGTTCTTGGTTATTCAGTTTCAGGCAAAATTTTATATTCTTTCACTTCAGCTGAAGTAAATATAAGAAATTAATTAGCATAAAGCTAAAGATATGTCAAAGTCTAAAGTGAAAGAAAATGGCTGAAAAGTTGAAGATTCCTGAGTTCAGGCAAAGCAGATGATTTTACACTGAAGGAGGAGAACACCTGCCAAGTCCATGTCAGCATGGTGCTAGTGCTAATTCTTAGGGTTGTTTATAATAATGTGAAGTCAATTTGAAGGTCACTTTGTGCTTGTAGATTACAGATGCTCCTTTTTTCTGCATGCCTTTTGAAGAATTGGGTGTTATTTAGGGTTATTGGTCTTGCATGAGTAGAAAGATACAAACTTATGGGTACTAACTTTAAAATTGATCTCTGTGGGGCAGAGCTCTGGTAGTGGTGTGATTCCAACACTGTGTCACTTTATGGCAGTTCCCCTGTATGAAATGTTCTCCTGAGTGTCCTGTGTTTCCTGCACATAACTTCCAGAGTTTCATACTTCTTGTAGGAAGCAGTAGGGAAGACAAGAGGCCAGATGGAGACCTGGCCTTAGACTTAGAGAGAGGAAAAAAAAAATTCTGTGGGCAAATGCTCTCTTGTTCTTCTTTCATCCCAAGTCTGCTAAGGGCTTAAACCTAAGTGCAAATTGAGGGTGGTGTATGGCAGCTCTCAGGACCAGGGAATAACTAAGAGTAAAGCCACCCAGGCCTGTGTGTAAATACAGTATGTGATTAAGCCATTGGAAATAAATTTCCTGTGCAGAATATCATGGATTCCGTGCTCCAGCCTATGCTTCTTACACCTTTTCTCTAGTGTTTCTGCAACTTGTTCATTTAAAACAGAAGTTTTTCACAGCAGGAGACTGCTTCTTGATACATTCCCAGAGCATCTAATTCAATAGAGCATCTGTGTTAATAGCAGCACCGTCATTCTTATCACACCAGCTGGTCATAGAAGGATTCCTCCAGCTGCTTCTTCCCAATTAAGTTAAAATCAGGTGAAAGTGGCCTGTGATTGTAGTTCATCTCCGTTCCATTTGCTTTTCATTTTCTTAAGCCTGCTGTTTGATAAGTGAAGGAGAGTTTAATTCTGAATCTCTTCATAGTGTATTTAATTTTTGTTTACTATTTGCTTTGGAGAGAGGATGGAAAGTGAAACTAATAAACGCAGAGAATGATGAACTGTTACCTGAGATCTGAGCTAATCTGATGGAGATTGGCATGAGACCGGAGTGGCAGCAAGTAAATAACAAAAACAAACAAATAAACAAACAAATATAAGGTATTATTAATGGCGAGTGTGTGTAGTTCTGATAATTTAAGTAAAAAATTTTATAAGTAAAAATAGTAAGGAGGAAGCATTACCCATTTTTATACAGAGAATTCTCTAAGAGACTGGTTTGGACATGCAGAATGTACTTTTTCTTAAATTCTGGTTCTGGCATGGACCAGCAAGACTCTTTTTTCTTCTGAGACAAAGTATTGCAAATGCAGCCTTTGTGTCCTGGATGCCACCAATGGACAAAATGGGGTTTTTCAATCCACTGAAATACAGGAACATGGAGGTGAACTGAGTACAGAAATTAAGGTACAATGAATTCTTTTCCATTCATTTACATCATGTTTTGTAAGTAGAGCTATTTATGGGTGTTTCTTAGACTGAGAGCAGAGATTATAATAATCAAAAAGTAATTACCTTGTGAGAAAAGCAGGAACACATGAATCTCAATTCTGAGTTTGATCCTTGTGCAATAGATAATAGAATGATAAAACTGATATGAAACAAAACTGCAGTAGTGTGTCAAGCTGTTTTTTTTATTTCATTGCAGATAATTGTAAGGGATAATATTTGAAACTAGATGACAAGCATCACATATCATTTAGCAATGGAGAAGTAAGGTGGGATCAAAGCAGGAAAATTGAAGTCCTTGGGAACACTAAGAAAAGAAGAGAAGAATTCAGAAGAATTCTGAGTTCTTTGGAGCAGGTCAACTGTTGTAATAAAGAGATCCAACACTTCATTACATTGCAAAGCATGTACTAAAGTCTGTGTGTCTGGAGAATAGGTTATAATTCTTAGCCTTTTCTTGGTCACTGTCATAGGAACTCAATCTATCATTAGAAAGTCCAGCTTGTGCTGCCAGTGATGTAGTCTCTTGTCTTTGGCATCATTTTACAGCTAGCTACTCAGTTTGGTACATGATAGGAGCTTCAGCAAAACAAGATTGAAGTTAGCATTTTATTTATTCTGAGTTACATTTAATAGGTTTTTGGGGATTTAGAAGTTCAGCTCACTGTGATTTTAGTTGTTCCTGCCATTGCAGATGCATTTTCTCCATAGAGGAGCAAAACACACTCAAATATTGGAGGAGAGGCATTGTCTTTATGGGTTGCTGGTAGTGCTGAGGTGGTTTGGGAAGCCCACAGATGGCTTATGCTCACAACAAAAGTCTTTCCTTCCCTGTTCAAACTTTTACATCCAGGTTGTGAACATTTAGTCTTAGTAAACCAGTATAAATGATGATTCAGCCATTCTCTTTCGCATCCCATCAGAGTCTATTGCTCTTGTCAAAACAGGAGTAATAGATGACAAAGAAGCATGGTTCCCTTATGGTTATTTTTTTAAGGATTTTTTTCAATTTCTGGTTTTGGTATTTTATGCTCTTCTCCTCCTATGGAGACTGTTGCCTGTTAGATTGCTTTGTTAAATGTTTCTCTTCTCTTTTCTGTGTTTTTAAATGTTTCTTTTCTATTTAGACTCCAGATATTTTCAGATTTAGCTTGAGATTCTCCAATTTACTGGTTCTTTCCTCATCAGCATAAAGAATCCCATGGCTGTCTCTGAAAATGAAAATATGGTGGATTATATTTGATCTTCCTCCAAACAGTGTTCGTCTTTTCCCCCTAAAATCAATGTGTCCATGCATGCCACATTTTGTTTTCTGCTCTCAGAACTAAACACTTTGAGAAAACATTAACAAAATGTTCAGGCCATAGGTAGCCAGCTGAGACTCCATATTTAACTCTTCAGATTAAAATTAGACCACTGCTTACAAGTTTTAGAAGGTCTTTCTCTAATACCAAATAGCCAGGCCATCTGCTTGGGAGCTAACAATTCTGAAAGGGATTTAAAAAAACCCAAAAACTTAACAGAATCATAATCCCCCAAAAATTTTGAGTGATGTTCTTAAGACAGATTTGAAGCTGTTAAGTTGCAGAGCTCTAGTGAATGGAAGTGTTGAACCTTAATGCATACCAGCAGTCAAAAGCAATGCTGTATATTAAGGGGTCTAGAGTCTCCTGGCTTCACACTGATGAAGAATTAGTGTAACGCCTTCTCAAAATGCATCAGCAGCTAGATCCAGGCTTGCTTGTATGCAGTGGAAGGTTTTTTCCTTTCTGGGAACTTGTAACACTTTTTATATAAATAACACCTCACCTCTAAAGGTGGAGCTATACGAAACCTCAAATTTTTTTTTAAATTTCATCAGTAAATAATTGACATAGTGTGATGCTGTCTGGACGAGCACTACCACATTTTGTCACTCCATGTTACTTCAAATTGGCTGTTCTCATTATGCTTTAGCACATGATTGATTATCTAATTGGTTGTATGATCATCATTTAGACATATGACCTTGGTAAATCCAACAGATTAAATTGCTAGGCAATTAACAGGATTTGAGACTTTCCATAATCTTCATGCTGTCTACACCTGAACAAGGATAAATGCATTTAAGTCATGAAAAATTTCCACATTTCTCAGTTTTGTGTAAATTGTATTTTTCTATATGTTTCATATTATTATTTTCTTTCCCTTTTTAGGTACTACATAGAAATGGCTTTATGGATCTGGACACTGACCATCTTGAGCTGTTTTTGCGTCACCTTATCCAGAAATGAGGAACTGAAATTTTTTCAGAGTGCTACAGAGCTAAATCATCTAACAGTGGATAATGACACTGGGATAATCTATTTGGGAGTGGTAAATGCGCTGTATCAGCTTACAGAAAACCTGGAAGTAATAAGATCTGTAGAAACAGGTCCAAGAAAGGACAACAAAAAATGCACACCTCCCATTGATGAAAATCAATGTAAAGAGGCTGTGCTGACTGACAATTATAACAAATTACTGTTGCTGAACAAGGCGGATAATACAACTGTGGTATGTGGAAGCCTTTTTAAGGGAATCTGTGCCATCAGAGATCTACAAAACATTAGCGATGAGAAGTATTACGTGGACAGTAGTGGAGAAAAGTCCTTTGTAGCAAGCAACGATGAGAATGTATCAACTGTGGGACTGATCACTTCCTTGAATAACGACCGAGTGCTGTTTGTTGGCAAAGGAAATGGACCAAATGACAATGGGATCATAATTAGCACTCGGCAGCTTTACGCCAGGGATGGGAAAGACATTTTTGAAATGTATACAGACTCAGCAGCTGTTAAGTCAGCTTATCACTCATCAAGCACACAACAATTTGTGGCAGTTTTTGAGTATAAAAATTATGTTTATTTTATTTTTAATCAACAAGAGAAACAACCTGTCAACAACCGCACACTGATTGCGCGTCTGTGCAAAGATGACGCCCATTATTATTCCTACTTTGAAATGGACTTGGGTTGTAAAGATGAGGATGGTGCCTATGACCACTGTCATTCTGCTTACATCACTACCCCTGGAAAAGAGCTGGCTGAGAGCATGGCTCAGCAGGGACAAGCTGCAGATACTCCCTCGGATGACAAAGTTCTTCTTGCACTTTTCAGCAAAGTAAACAAAGATGACAGCTCTCTCAAATCTGCCATGTGTGTGTTTTCCTTGCGGCAGATCAATGAAAAGATGGAAAAAAACCGGAATGATTGCTACACTAAGAAGAATACCAGCTCATTTTACAAACTTTTTTCAGCAGAAAACCCGTGCGCATTACATGGACTGGTAATATGAATAATATAAATCTTAATTTTAGAATCTGTGTTAGAGTTTGTGGAAAATATACAACTACATGGTTTATGGTGGCTTTGAGCTAAACTATATTAAGATGACTTAAAACTCAATAGATGGATTCACTATAGAAATGGAATGTGGTTGGGGGGATTGTGGACCAGGTCAAGTAAGTAATGACAAAATTTTGAGTCTCTTAAAAAGGATGTGATGTTTTCTCCAAGTGTTGCTTTCCTAAATGCATTTCTTTTCAAGGGTTCCTTCTGGTATGGGAGTTACTGAGTCAAATGCAGCGATTTTTATGTCCATGATCAGTTTCCAGGTGATCATTGTAGACAGTTGTAGTTTCAGTCAATGTATTTACAATACTCTTAAATGGTATTAAGAATCTTTTAGATGCTATCTGTAATTCAGCATTTTTTCTCACTTGTATTTGTATTGTTAGACAATTGAAATACCCAGATTTCATGTATTCAGGTGGTGTTCGTATTTTGATGTGGCTCAAAATACTTAGGTAGCACAATAGCCATCTTTTTATGGTGTGTCATTACCTTGACTGTAAGGTTTTTGAAGGATACTGTTACAACCGTTCAGTTACTGTTCTTCAATCCATGACTGTCTCAAAGAGGCAATTTTCAGCATCTCTCTTGGCTTTAGGATTGTTTTGCCCACATCACTCTATTCCCAAGCCCCACTTGTGCATGCCACTCATTCATTACTGCAGCCAACCCTAAACTGGGTTGAGAAATTGAATCTTCTTAAAAATAACTCAGCCCGCTTTTAGGAGGATATCTTAATTTCCCAGCCCAAGCTTGCATAAGCAGCTGTTTCAGCACAACTTGAGAAGTGGTGTGCTACAGTCCAGGGAGAGGAGTGAGCAGCTGAGGAGATGGGGCATGGTATTGCTTTTTTTGGTATTGATCCATAATCCTTCATCTTGTGAGACTGAAGCCATCTCCCACACAGTAAGTCACTAGTGCTGATGAGTCAAAATTACACATTTTGCTTTGAGCGACCGGTGTTACTTGCTGCAGTACCCTGCGTATGGGGTGAGCATCAAACACAGAAATCCCAAATGTGACAAGTGGCCATGGCTCCTGACAAAAAGAAGGTGTGGATTTCAGATCAGAAAGACGTTTTGTTACCAAATATAGCAGGAAAGGCAGAGTGTGAATGAACTTCCTTCTGGTAGCTCTTGCTGCAGCTCAGGATTAAAACGTAGTGAAGAAGGAATGTGTTGAAGTTCATGAGACAGTTGCCAGGGAGTTGCTTTTCTATGGATTGCAGCAAAGTAAGAAACAAAACAGCAATTAAGGAAGAAATCTTCAAAGCAAAGTTGGTTAAACCAGTCTCTATGACATGTTCACTTTAATTAAATCAACTGGTTAATTTTTAAACTGCTGCTCTAATGAAACAGAAACAAAAAACCTTCTCTCCCTGTGTCTCCTGGAAAGTGAAAGCATGGAAGCAACTCTCAATTAACAGGCTGCTGTCTGATTACTGCCTATTGGCTGGGGGCAAATGCCCAGACAATCAATTTCTCTCTTCCTAGTCTTCAGTGTCTGAGGAGTATTATATTGTCTAGTAATAGGGCTGCACTTCATCCTTACCTAGGAATTAGTGATCTGAATGTTTAACATCACTCTGTACTGCTATTCCTTATTAGAATGCAAGCAAAAATTTCCCCTGTGGCTCTGAACACTTGCCGTACCTTTTGGGAAGTAGGAATGGTGTGGTAGAGAAGCCGGTTCTGCAAAAAGAAGGGATGAATCTCACGGCTGTCACTGTGGCTGTGGAGAACGGGCACACCGTGGCCTTTCTGGGAACGTCGGATGGAAAAATTCTTAAGGTAACAAACTGCATTAAAAGGCTGTTTGAAAAGGAAGGTGTTTGAAAGTTTATGAACTAAAAGTCAAAATGGGATTTATAAGAACTCATACTAGGAGTAAATTTTCTTGGAACTTGTATTTTTCATCTCAAAGAAAAGACACTGTATTTCTGATGTACCTCAGCTATCTGATACACAGATTGAATTAGCATTGCCTGAATGACACTTTTCCCGAAGGACTACATACCTACTGAGAGCTTTATATAAACAGCCTTAGGTAATCTAAGAACAGCTTTAGCCTTATCTCTATTCAAGCTCATACAGGTTTAAGAGCAACTTTTCATTTTGTAGTCATTCAGGCCATTCAGTGAATAGAAGTGGCAATACAAAGCCCTAGCTGAGGCTCCAATAAATTATGGTTGTGTGGTGCTCAAGGCTTGACATATTTGTGGTATTAAAATACCAAGACTGCAACACCAAACACCTTCTGCTTGAAGGAGAGTGATGGCCATGTCCAACCTTAAACTTAGCACTGCCAAGTCTCACAAAACCACATGGTAAGTCATGTGGATGTGGTGCTTAGAGACATGATTTAGAAGTGATCATGGTGATGCTACTTTAGTGGTTGGACTTTGTGATTTTGGAGGTATTTAACAACCTTAGTGATTCTATGAGTCTATGTCCCTAAGTGACACATCTATATGTCCTTTAATTGTCTTCAGGGATGGTGACTTAACCAGTTGTCTGGGCAGCCTGTTCGACTGTGCTCGACAAACCTTCCTGTGAAGAAATATTTCCTAATATCTAGTCTGAACCTCCCCTGGCACTAACTGGGTCTTTTTCCTCCCTCCCTCTTGCTTGCTAATTGTGAGAAGAGGCCAACCCCCACCTCACTACAATCTCCTTTTTGGTAGTTATAGAGAGTACTAAGGTTTTCCTGTGGGCCTCTATTTCTCCAGACTGAGCACCCTCAGCCACTCCTGATGAGACATGTAGTCCAGACCCTTCACCAGCTCCGTTGCCCTTCTCTAAATACTCTCCAGCACCTCAGTGTCTTTCTTGAAGATTCACCTCAGTCCTTCTTTTGTTCTTAATATAATTTTAGAAACATTTTTATTGTATTTTACAGCAGTAGCCAGATATAATGATATTTGTGGGGGAAAAGGCAACATTAACCACCTTTTTTTTTCTTCAACAAAATAGGTGTTCCTGTCATCCACTGCAACTGAGTACAGCTCTCTTACTATTGAACTAAACAAACCTGTAAAGAAGGACTTGGTCCTTGATCAAACCCAAGAAAATCTGTATGTGATGACCACAGACAAGGTAACATGTCCTGCTTGCATTAAGGACCCAGCCCTCTTTCACTTTCTCTGCAACTTAACTTGAGATTTATACATTTTCCAGTTGTTCCTGGAAATTGCCCTATTTGATAGGACTCCCCCTACTCTGTGTGTATGAAGACCTTTCTCAAGTCTAGGCTGATGGACTTGTTGTGACTTGGAGAACTGTAATATTCATGATGCTTAGTGACTGGGAATGGGAAGTGAGTTCCCCCCTGGAGCTGTCATAAGGGTCTGTAAGAGGGATGAAGGGGAGATGATTGGCACCAGCATGTCTCAGAGTCAGGCAGCCCTAGCGCCCAGCGTGGGATGTGTCAGGTACCAGGGGGTGCTGTAGGTGCCATCAGGTCTTTTCAAGGGCACTTCAGGACTCAAGATGCTGGTGGCTGACGTGCTCACACTGACACATCTGTAAAACCACCAGTGGTTTTTGTGTGTCTTAGTGTCAAAAAACTAAGAAGCAATGGAGAGAGTTATGTATTTGGGAAACACTTTCATTCAAGCTTCTGCTAGAACTGAGTACAGTAGGAAAAGTCCAGCTTCACTAGGAAAGGCACAGGCAATCTCTTTTAGGCCCCTTCTTTTTGCTATAAGGTGAAGGCACAATGGGGGTCTGTAAAAAAAAGAGGAAAAAAAGCAAGTAGGAAATGAGAGGGATGCCGGATTTCTCCTCCACCCCCAGGGGTAACCCTCTTCTGACACTTTTCTTTGTGAAGGCTTGAGCTGCCAGCCTCAAACACTTTGTTCAGCAGCTTTCCAGGACAAGGTGGGTGACAGGCTGTGACCATCTGCAGCCCTGCCAGTGACATGGAATGCAACATGGGAAAAGCTCCACACCACTAACAGACGGAGGATGAGGGGGCTGTGAAAGGAGAGTATTTGGCAAGACAGTGCAAGAAGAATGTTTTCTGACTATTTTATAAAAGGATTAATATAAATTCCTGCTGCAGGAATGTTATAGCATAACTGAAGGTTTTCAGGCTAGAAACAACATTGGAAAAAATTCCAGAAAAACAACTGATAAAGCATTTAATAATATGACAGTGTGAGAGAGAGGTAACTTCTTTTCTTTTTTTTCTTTTTTTTTTCTTTTTTTTTTTTTTTTTGAGTTGTTCATAATTCTCTTTTTTTGGCTTCAATTTGGCTTCCGTTCAGATTTGGAACACAACTCCAAGCTTCAACATTGTCCACAAAACTCTGGGCAGCCTGGCCCCCCATTTGACAAGCTGGCACATTATGTAAAAGCCCCGAGGTTTGCATCAGGCTACTGTGCTACTGTGTGTGCTGCTGAGCAGTGTAAAGGATAGCAGCTGAGCAATGTAAGGGATAGCAGCAATCTTGAAGGAAGACAAGCTTTCTGGTGACAGTCAGCTTGAAAAGGTAGAATTTATAAAGACAGCAGACAACTTTTTTTCAGTGAAAACCTGCAAAAAAAAAATCATTCAATCACTACAAAACATTTAAATTTAGAATGCAGCAAATTTCTGCTGAAGAAAGGAGTTTACTTAAATCTTTTCCAAGTAGCTCTCGTAGACACTGCAGTTTCTGAATAATGGGAATAATAGTTTTCTATTACAAAACCTGTTTAGCTTAAATATGAATAGCTAAAGTTGAGAGCTCTGTAATGGCATTGCATTACTGTCATCTCCAGGAGTTAATTACAGTGAGCAGTCCCACCCACTTTTAGAAGCAGATAGACAGGAGGAGAATGGAGGTCTTTGGAGCTGGGAGAAACAAAGTGACATAAGCGAGAGGGGAAGAATAAATGATGAAACATGTACTTCTGGGTTAGGCATGGCTGTGGGTTGTGGGCATAGAGATTTCAGAACCCTTATTTGTGAGTTTTAATGGTTAAACTCTAAAGGACAACTGTCTGCGCTGACAGGCATGCAGGCTGCTGAGCTACCTGGCAGGTGCAGACTGCCCCAGCATTTAGAAAAAAATTGCTTGGGCTCTGTGAGCGCTTGAACAAAGTGGAAGTGGTGATGTGGTAGGTGATAGCTTCTTTAAAAAGAAATCAGATCAAGAGAAACACAGGGAAAAACAATAGAGATGGTTAAGATCCAAAGTGAGAACCAAGCTCTTCCTTTCCTGTTTCATCTTTCTTCCCTCTTTTCTCCAAGCTTCTGTTGTGGTGCCAGGAGCAGTGGGGGCTTTTGAGCAAATATTTTCAGCAGTCAGTCCCCTCTGCTCCTAAAGCTTCAACAGAGAGCAGGAGAAACCTCTTGCACCTTCTTGTGGCACTTGGAAAGGAGCTTAGCACCCCTATGCTGCTCATGCTGGTTCATGACAAGTGTACATCACTGGTAGGATCCCAGATTCCTTAAGGTGCTTAATGTACTTGGAGGCAAGCAGAAGTCTGTGGGAGTCATTTACCATGATCAAGCTTGTTTGCTTGTTTTAGTTTTCACACCTTTTGATTTAGAGTGCCAACTCAAAAAGCTCTAAAATTAATTTATTTGCATTTTGAAATTGGCAGTTAAAGGAGCTGGGGTTTTGGGTTTGGTTTTGGTTTGGTAGGTTTTTTTGTCATTGAGGTCACACAAAACTTGCAGAGACGGCAATCTCTAGGGCATGTTCATGCATGCCAGAATTGTGAAACAAATATTTTGCCTCTAAAAAAAAAACTCATTTACTGGATAATAAATTACTTCTAGGTACCAGTAAGTGAAAGAGTGCCAGTAATGCAGCTCCATTTAGCTAAGAAGAAGAGAATGCTGGAAAAGTAAACCCCTGTATTAATAAATGCAAGAAAATTTAGTAATATTTACATTTTCCTTAACTGAGTCATCTTCTTTAACTCTCCAAATATGAAGAAAAGACCAAACTTGGACTGTCAAAGTAACTTAGTAATTGCCAGTGAGATGAGACTGGCATTATATTAAAATAAGACTATAAGAAAGCCTACATCTCAGAGTTTCTGTTTCTACATTTTTTATGCTCTTTAAAAGTAAATTGTAGTCATAAACTGGAAGGTGTATGTGCTGTTTTCCTCTTGCATCATTGCAGCAGCATAGCTGAAAGGAATGGCTCTTCTTTCGGTGCACAGAAGAAAAAGTTGTTTATTCACCGCACCAAAGGAAATCAAAACCAGAAGCTGTATATTTACTGAGGGAATGAGACATGAGAACTGATGATGTTCTTTTCCCTGCTGCTTCCTGTCGTAATTATTTCCATTTTATTTAGTGAATGTATTTCATGGTGAAAGGTTATGCATGGGGAAGTGCAGTAACCCAAAGCACCCTGGCTCTCTCACGCTTGCAGACTTTCTGAAATGCCTTCTGGCTGGAAGTGCATTTCCAAACAATTTCACCTCTGTGGTAGTTATAGGGAAGGGAGAATATTCTCTTTAAAAAAATTATCTAGCCAGTACCAAGTTAGCCTTTTGAAATCCACCCTTCAGTAGCTGCTTCTTGAATTCAGAACATTGCTGATGCAAGTTCTATCCTGAGGTGCAGATTTCCACAAGTAATATAACTTGAGGAACTGAAAAGCTCAATTTTTGTAAGGCTTGCTCATAATTCTTGATTGTAACAATGTCCTACATTACTTTGAAGACATATTAGAGAATACTGGAGTGGGGGGAAAAAAAGCAGAAAAAAATGTGTTAATTTAGACTTTGTTAAGGGGGGAAAGAACAGACTGGTTTTATATGTATTGTGTTAAAATCAGGCTGAGCTCTGAGTGTAATAATACAGCTGCCACACACAATGACACTGTACAGCTAAGTCCACAAATGTTTCCCATCTCCTTATGCCATCTCCAGCTGTTAGGTTTGCCTTGCTTTTGGTTTTCCAGGTGTACCGATTACCTGTGCAGGACTGCCACAAATACTCGGACTGTGAGAAGTGTGCCCAAGCGAGGGATCCCTACTGCGGCTGGTGCGTGAGGGAGGGCAGGTGAGTGCTGCCAGCAGTGCCCAGGTGCAGGCACTGCAACTGCTCATCTTTGATGTGTGCTCTGGGTGACTGCTTGGCATGGTGATCCCAGCTCTTCATACTCAGCTCCTGGCAGTCATTTAATTTTATCACGCAGACATTGATATCGATATTCTGTGCACACAAAAAAGTCCCCGTTGACTTCTTCAGATTTGATTAGTTTGGGAAAATATATACTTTTCTGCTGGTACTGAGAATGATTATACATCTTCTAACTGTATGTTTTATCACTCTTTCAAGTGTACAGTCACATGTTCTCCCAGAAAATAAAAAAAAATGCTCCCTATTTCAAATTCAGAAATTATAGCATATATTTTTAGTACATGAGGAAAGTGTAAAAAAGAACATAAAAGAAAAAACTGTTCCATATCTAAAATAGAGTGTATAGCTCAAATGCTGGTTTTACATAAACATCATCTCTCAAGACGTGTAGCTACAGGGAACCCTCACCTACCTGTAGGAGAGCAGAAAGCGACATTTTGCTGACTATCTGCAGAGGTTCACCAAATGAATATTCAAGCACATGTAAACTAGGACAGCACTGAACAGCCCTGGAATGTCTCTTCTTTACGCTCTGCGTTGATTGGAGTGCCGAGAGGGAAGAGCAGTCCTGCAGTTCTCTTTTTGACTACTAAGTTAATTAACCCCTTGGCATGAGTGGTTGGGAATTCGTGATTCTAACTTCTTGCTGTTGGAACAAAGGGGCTGTTTAATTATAATATGCAGATGAATTTCAGGCTTCTAGTTTCCTGCCTGAAAATGTGAACTATCGCATCAGGTTACCTATCAGCCTGATGTAGCATAATATGGAGCACTGCAGAGAAACTTATGCGGTGTGTGCAGGTTTATGTAATATACTGTAACTCTTTCAGCCTGGCGTTTCAGTTGCTGTGGATGAAACCTGAGAATTTGGAATGTAACCTCAAACTCCTCCTGGGCTGCTGGGAGTTGAAGGTTTTGGCATATATCATAAAAAAGGCAATTTTCCTTAGATTTCCCTTCAGGTTTCTGATATGACCAGTGACCTCAATATCTCAAAATATTAATGGTTTCTGAGAACAGGCAAACATGAATTTTCACATTTGCTAGTATTTATTTCCAAAGGGAAGAAAAAAAGGTCTTCATTTCTAAGTTTCAGTGCTGTCTCATGGTCACACACAGCACTTAGTAGTGTGTTTAGGGATATGTTATGTGAATGTAGACTCTGTATGTAAATGATTTGTTTAAAGGAGATTTGACAGAGCTGTGCAACAGCTGCACTGTGTTAAAGCCCCTGATGAGTTATTAGACAACTTTCTGCTACAGCAGACAGAGATCCTACAGCATTTTCTCTTAAACTTTGCACAGAATGGAAAAGAATTCACATGAGACTGTCCCCACCTCAACAAGCTTTTGTAGCTACATGCAGCTTCTGTACTGCAGCATCTTCTTCCTGTACTGGAGCTGGGAAAATCTTCCAGGGTTTTTGATGAGGCTGCACAACTGCTCTTGTCTTCCCATAATTGTAACACTGCCTTGGCAGGGAGAGAGGTCTTAAACAGTGGCAGGACTTAATGAAAACATTCCCTACAAAATAACATTTCTAGTGCTGGGGTTACACAGAAGTTCTCCACAAGCTTGTATGCCCCTAGCAATACTTCTCTGTTGCACCTTGCTCTCTTGAGTGTTGTGCCTTATCAGTGGCAGCATATAGGTGTCTGCCATTTGATCTGCAGAAAAAAAAACCAGTCTGTGCCCTCTCATTCAGGATATTTTTATATACTGCAATGAAGATTATCAGCTTGATTTTAGATGGCTCCACTGCCCCATGGTTCCTGTGCTGTCACTGCCTGTGTATAGATTTGGGTTGTCTAATTCAAGGTGCTGCCCAAAATAGTAAAGGCACTTGCTTTTGACATGTCAAACCATCAACTGTAATTACACCACTTATTCTGTTAAAAATTCTCTAATAGCCACCCCACTAGTAAATATTAAAGCAAATTTGTGTTGTAATTTCAGTCTCTAATCATGAAATAGTTCAGAGAAAGCAGAGTCCAGCTATAATACTGCTTTGGGTTTTGTTCCTTTTTTTTTTCAGGTGCACAAAGAAGGCAGACTGTGGAACAGCTGATAAGGAGAACCACTGGCTGTGGAGTCCAAGTGGCACATGTGTGACTATCATTAGTGCAGACCCTCTAAATATGAGTCGCAGAGCTCCTGCTAAGGTACAACAGGAAATGCTTTCCATAAATATTCTTTAAGCACATTGATGTGACTACCAGAAAGATGAATATCTGCATTTCTTTATGCACAATGGAGACTGTTTTGGTATCTCAGACTCTGTCATTTTTCACAGTGCTCTTTCTTGCCTGCTGTTCTTGCAGGTTGAATTCACGTTTTTAACCTCTGTAAACCAAAGTGATGCACTAGCATGGATGATAAAGCCCTTACCTGAATATTGTGAAAGTGTTGCACAGTGTTGTATAACCCATAAAAAGTAATTGGTAGGGGAGACTTCATGCTGCTCTTTCAGCTTACTTGAGCATGAACTTGAGTAAGCAGTGAAGCCATAAGCTGTTGCTTTAAAATCAGCAGTGGATTTGCCTACACAGCAAAGTCTATCTGGGTACATGGAAAAGGTAAATTCAGCATGCAAAATGACTCTGTGGCAACAAAACTGAGTTTTTGGAGTGTGATCAGGGTGTCACGGCTTGCTCTAATTCCAAATACAACATGCCAATGCAGAGACTTAGTGCTTCCTGGTGTGTTCAGCAAGTAAAATCAATAAAAGAGCTTTTAATTCCCCTTAACAAGAAATAAAGAAACTTTCTTTCAAGTCACTTTAATTCCATTTCTAAATGATGTAAACAACATTGTATTAAGGCCATTACTATGCTGAATAAAAATATTAGTTGAGTATAACTGGTTTCAGTGAGAAAGGGATAATTGTCTTTTCTACTGGCAATACAAAATGGAAAAAGTTAAACTGTATAATTAACACACTTGAAACATTAAGTCAAGAACAGCATCCCAAATTTCAGCTGAATTGTTTTTTCTTTCCTTGTTATGTTTTCCCATCTTATTTTGCTTCTAGTTTCTCCAGTGCTTTCTTTCTCTGAGGAAGCTAAGATCTCACCACCACTCAGAAATCCTTTTTCAGAATTGGATTTTTTGCATTTACATGGAGTCGTGAGGAAACCACTTTTCTCTTCATCCCTTTCAAATGCCACCATTTACAGCCTATCCAGCTCTGATTTCATTATTCACTAAGAACACTTAAGGTTAATGTAATATTAATTAATTTTGTCAGGGTTTAAGTGTTAACCACTCTGTTTACTGTCGCTAAACTGGATGCTGAGGACAAGAATAAAAGGTTTTGGGTGTGTCTGTACAGACAATTTTGTTCTGATCTAATGCATTGACAGAACAAGAGGTTTTCATATCAGTCTAATTCAATAAAGACCCATCCTGGAAAAATTGGTAGAGGTTTAAGGAGAAAAGATTACCAGAAGGGAAGAAGTAAAAATTGAAAAGGAGAGCCATGTTCTGTGATGATCGCTAAAATATCAATTTTGAAATTCAAATTTTCCAAGTCTTACCAGGTCTTTGCTCATTTCTTCCTAATATTTTACCCTTTTAAAATTTTGTTTCCAGGTGGAGCTGACTGTAAGTCCACTGCCAACTTTGACTGAGACTGACAAGGTTTGCTGTACCTTTGGTGAAACAGTGCATTCTGCTCAGCTGAAAGAAGGGGTTATTATCTGTGATCCCCCTGATATAATTCCTCCAACACCAAAACATCAAGGTAAAGAAATATTGCTACCCTACACAGATAATAAGAGAAAAGAACATAGGCTGCTGTTTCTAATGTTATGCTCTTATATAAGGTGCCTACAAGGTGGGTTTTTCCTCTTCCAGTCCTTTTCCCCAAATAGACTGTTGCTGAAATTTGCTGAGCAAATAGTCAATTTCCTCAAACTTTTTCTGTTGATGTATTTACAAGCTGTAGCATTCCCAGTGTTTCTGCTGGGAACCTGAAACAGTAGCTTGGTAGAGACGTAGACATGGAGTCAGAGAGGTGCTATTCTGTGTCCCAAACAAACAAAACC
Organism: Polioptila caerulea; assembly: GCA_013397295.1. Lineage (NCBI taxonomy): Eukaryota > Metazoa > Chordata > Aves > Passeriformes > Certhiidae > Polioptila > Polioptila caerulea. The sequence goes on along the minus strand of VYXF01009247.1, from coordinate 251,194 downwards.
CAGTTACTCTGATCTAAGCCTAAGCACTCTGACTTGTGGGGACTAAAGAGATTTATACCTGCTTCAGCTATAAAGGAATTTGTCTCTGACTTCTTAGTTTTGCTTCTTAGTTTTTGTCAACAGTACTTCAGTAGCTTTTTTTCTGGTTTGTGTTGCAAGGCTCTCCTTTCTAGCACCCAGCCTTTTGCCTCTTCTTCTGTTTGTCCTCCAATTTCTGCAGCAGTAAGCCTGATGGAAAAATACTTCATCATATAATGAAAGACTGCATCATTGTTCTGAACCACTGATTATAGGCCTAAGGTCCGTTGCCAGCCATAATTCTGTGCAATTTCCTAGACAGTGCTTTGTTCATGCTTTAATTCATAAATCTTGATGCATAAACACATGGAATGAAATTCATTACACAACACTTTTTATTATGTATCAAGTTTAAAAATCTGAAGAGAAATTACAAGCAAAAAACATGTGCTCTTACAGCTTGCAGCCATACCCCTGAGGATAAGTCTTTTACATGTATTATAACAGTCATGAACTGTCAAAATGGTACTTGGAAGCACTTTTCAAGATAAGTCTCAATTCTCTTAAATCTGAAACAGGTAAAAATCTAATTTTAGTTGCAGGGAGAGTAATTACATTAAAATCTTATTACTGAATTTTACACTAGCTGAGGTATGTCATGGTATCAGATTCTGCTAAGTGTTAGAGCAGCAGTCTGTTATTTAGGGCCAATTCATATTCCCTAAATACTTTGTAAATCAGGACATAAAGCAATAGGGTTGATAAATGTGATATCTTGATGTCATCCAGCATTAAATGTAAGACTAGAAGCCTGTCAGAGAAGGCATTAGAGTAAACAAGTAATCTAGAAATAATATGACTCTCTTAGTAGGTTGCATATCTGAAAGAATGTTAAAAAGTAATATTAGGGTACTCATAAACTCAGAAGACACCAGGACAAGGCAGGCAGCTACAAACATTCACAGAACCACCAAATTTTCAGGGATGGAAGGGGCCTGGGGAGGTTACCTAGTGCAACCCCCCTGCTAAAGCAGGTTTACCTAAAGCAGATTGTGCAGCATTTTGTCCGTGTGAGTTTTGAATGTCTCTAGAGAAGGAGACTTCACAACCTCTCTGGGCAGCCTGTTCCAGTGCTCTGCCACGCCCAAAGTAAAGATGTCTGTCTTCCTATTCAGATGGACCCTCCTGTGTCTCAGTTTGTTGTCCTTGCTCATCCTGTCTGGACAGAGTCTGGTCCCATCCTTTTGACACCTGCCCTTAAGATATTTGTATGTATGGTATTTGTATTTCCTGGCAGTCCTGAGCCCTCCAGTTACTGTTAAGAAGCCCTGTTGATGTTGGAAAAGTCTGGGTTACTTTGGTTGTGATTGGTTGGTTGGTTCCAAAAGGAATTTCTAGGAAGGATGCCTTTTCTCAGTCCTGTGGTTAGGAAATCCCCCGTCATTCCTGTGAGTCTGAAATATTCCTGGGGATCCAGTGCAGGCAGAGGTAACTTCCAGCCAAGCAGCTGATCCTCTTCCAAGAACCTGTTCAAGGAAAGCAGAGTTTGAAATTGCTCAATAGCTTGTGAAATAGCTTGTCATAAGGGCTTAATGATTTCTGCAAAAGGTATTTCAAACAGTTTCACTCTTTAGTAATAATCCAGAGAAGAAGTACATTTGTGGAGAAATCGTGTTTGGCAAAGTGAAGCTCGCAAGTGCCTGTGGTAACTGTTGCAGGCGCTGTTGGTCATTAACCACAAAGATCACTTGCTTGAATTCACATAACAACATTTTTAATTCACAAATGAAAGAAGTAATTTTACATGCTGACATATTCATATTTAAGAAAATGTTTTATTTAAAATGACTGTTCTTGTGCCAGTTTTCAACTGTGTTCAATTACATCCATACTCAGTTTTCCTTGTTCTTCTAGACTCTTTAAAATTCTAGCATGATGATAGCACCACTGAAAAACACTTCCATAAAACAAAGCTATTCTTTAATTTTGCTTCTTCCCTTTTTTCTCTGCTTTTCTTCTGAGAACTGTGTGCTGAAAAATTTTGTAAAGCTTAAAAAGACAAAACAGAACTCACAGACTTAGTCATGAGATCCAGAGTGTCAACAGTATAGTTAAATATTTGCTTATGTCCTGTACAATAATAAAACTGTTATCATTGTATCATTCAGCTCAAGAGCTGAAGAATTCAACAACCACTTGGATTTTTTTTTCTTTTGTGATAGATCATGTTTCAGTTCCACTTCAGTTAACCTTTGAAAAGAACAAGATTTTTTTTGCATCACATACTTACCCTTTTTATGACTGTGAAGAAGCAATGAATCTTATTGAAAATCAGCCGTAAGTATTTCAGATTCTTAAGTGTTTAGATCCTGTATCTTGGTGTCTTAGGTAACTGGCACCTGAATTACTCAATCACTTCATGATTAAGCCTTTGGCACTCAAATTTTGCCAGTGTCCAAATCCTTTTTCTTACATTTTAATGGAGTTTAAAAATGATTGAAGGGCACCTGGTGAGCTAGCAACGTAAAGCGTGGAATAGAAATATTCATGGCACATATAATTAAGGCCAGTTCATTGTGTTGCTATTTCTGTAGCTGCTAATGTGCCTGCAGGTGAGCAACATGGACATCTCTGTGCCTACTTGTTCCCTGAAACAATAGTAGTTTGGTGCTTTGGGTTGCAGTGCATTCAAATAGAGCAGATGCAGCCAGCCCAAACCCTTTGTTCATCCTTATATATGAAGGTTGATCAAAATCACTTCCTGCCCTCTCGGGCTTGATCTCAAAGTTTTGGCAAATGCTGTGGTTTTCTGATCCTTGCTCAAATATTTATTGAAGGGATAAAAATAGCTTTTTGCAGCTCTTGAACTTTCTTATGAAGTTTTGAGCTTAATATAGTAAGGACACTCTAACAGACTGATCTACCCTCCATAAATAAATATGGAATTTAATTTACTTTTCCTGTTAGTGGGGAAAAAGCCTTACAATTTGTCATGACTACCATGTTATATTTGTAGATGCTATTCCTGTGCAAGCAATAGATGGAATTGCCAGTGGGACTGGAAGAGACATATCTGTGAAGAGTCCTCTTCAGTACAAGATGTGATTAAACAAAATATGGTAATGTTTAAAAATAAGATTATTAGGGTTTTTATTAGAACACTTCAATATTTTGTTTGCTGGATCTCTCATATCAGTTGGTTGAATTAAAGATTTGAAAATTATTCTAAAGTTAACTCCAGAAGTGTAAGGTGGGGTTTTTTTTAGTGACAGTGCGGGGGTGGGAATTTAAGGGTGTGATTGAGGCGGGACAGTGAGACTGAATAACTCCTGAAAGGATATTTCTGTTCCTTTTACTATTTTGCCTCAATGGGAGGAACGAGATTTCAAGGCAGGGAGAAATAATCACCCACAGCTTTGACACACGCTGCAGTCATTTTTAGCATGTCTAATTTGAAAGGGTGTAATCAAATCTGTCACTGTATTTTAAGCATGAAGTTCTTCAGAACAATCATTCTATTGTCCAAAGGCCATTGGAGCTTGTTGTGATAAGACTTTTTGTTTGTAATAACATATACAATGTTTCTCTCCACAGGAAGGAGAATGCCCACAGTTTCTAAACCCTGACCCTTCAATAATACCTATGGAGTACCAAACAACTGTGTATTTTGAGGGAAAACATCTAGATTATTATCGGGTAAGCAGATGAATTCAAAGCTAGCTGTCATCTGAGTGCCTCTTAAACTGCATCCACATCCCTATACTAAAGCATTAGTTCATGTGCCTTGGAGATCCTGCTTGTAATTTAAAGAAAGAAAAAGAGCTACACATTCAAGTTTGATATAATATTGGTGACTGTGGTAAAGTCATCACCAAGAGAGAATCAGAGCTGGAGAAAATACTCTTAACTACTAAAATGGAGGGGATGTTTTAAAGAATTTAAGTTTGACCTATTAAAACACTGGACAATTATTTTTCATGTAATGAAATGAGAGGAGATGTAGGAACTGTGAATTTTTCACATCTTTTTCTAATTAAATGCTTGGTGGGTTTTGTTGCTATTGTTCTAGAATGACATCACTCTGGGTGTTTAATTCAGTTTTCATCCTTCAAACACAAAAATGCACTCAGAGATTAAATGTTTCTTAGGTTGGATAAAATAATATTTCGCTTTTGTGTGTGTGTGTGTGACCATCAAACCAGAAGATCGTGTGTTTTCTCACCCTTAGCAAAGGCTTCTCTTTCTTAGTGCTTGCTTCCAGAAAATAAATTACAAAGCTTCTAAGTCAGATAGACCCCAGGGTTTTAATTGCTTTATAGTCTAAACAATGCAGAAAATATTATTATTAGTTGGGTAAAAATGAAGTTTAAAAACCATTTTTAGGTGATAGCTCAAGTATTGGTATCAGATTCTATTCTTTGTTTCTGTATTGTCTCTGTGTAAATGTGAATTGATGATAGATGCACTGGGGAGTGCATCGATTTCTTTAACTACTGGCCATCTATCAAGGGAAAGAAGGCTCTTCTTTTTGAGGTTTTTTTCTTTCCTTTTTCAAATTGAAGTACTGTATAGCTTCTAAATTTTATTCTATCACCTTTGCTACTCCTGCCAAGGGATGAAAAAGGGTCAACAAGCCTGAAGAGTAGCAATGTGAGAAGGGTATTCAGAGAAGTGTAAAAAGCAACCCATAAGCACTGTATGAAGACCATCGTGTGTGTCACTACTATAGACATATATGAAAACTGTGCTATAAAAACATATGTTCAAAAATAAACATTTTTGTTTGAAGATGTTAAAATATATGCAGTCATTGAAATGCAAATTTGGTGAACTTGGTCTGTTCTCCAAGATGCCAGAACTGATCCTTGCTAGGATGTCTGGCTGTGTGCAACATGTGGTACACAACACCTCTCCTAAACCCACAGCTCTCCTTGCTAAAAATTGAAAAGTATTCTAGATATTATGCTTGTATTTCTTTTGTTTTTGTTTTTCATTGCTTTTCTGCCCAAGAGGAAAATAGTTTCCTGCTCCCTTGATATAATTGGAAGAGCCCTTTCTCTCTAGAGAAATTCAGGGCAGATGCATAATCTAGATGCTGAATTTGACTTCTAGTGGACCCTTTTCCTCCAAGGAGAAACAGCAGCAGAAATGCAAAAAGTAATTCATGTAGTTTATTATTCTATGAATAAGCACTTTAATCTTTCTGAACTACTAGTAACAAAAAGAGGATGAACAAAAGGCTGCTGTGGTTTTTTAATTCTGTGAGATATCAATTGCTTTTAACAAATGCAAAGATACATCCTGTGGATTGAATACTTTGCCATGGTTAGCAATATTTAACAATTTGCCTACAGAATATATTTATTTAACTTGGAACTGGGAAGGCTTATGAGGAATTCAAGTCTCTGTAAGAAGTCAAGGTGAATGCATAGTCCCAAAACTGGAAAGATGCTGGAGAGCAGTGAGTGTCAAATGATGTCTGAGTAATTTTTCTTGGGTAGGATCAATGTGAAAATGTCACCTCTGTCATGGGATCAGCTCCATATATCCTGGTACAGAGGTGCATTTTTAATTCAAAACAGGAGTGCCTTTAGTGACAGGACTTCAACAGACACACACAGTGTCTACAGCTGTATATACAGGCCTTTAATATATATGATAACAGACAAATAAGGCATGAAATAGTTGTAATCATACAGGCACTCATGCCTGTGGGGTCATGCTATCTGAAGCAGTAACTGTGATGACTGAAAGTTCATTTGAAAGAAGGGCATAACTCACACTCAGCCTTTCATTCCATTTCATGGAAAACAGGGTAGCTCAGGAGAAGCCATGGATGGATATTTTGTAGGGGTTGGCCCATAGCCTAAATGCTAAATAGCATTTGGCTTCTCATGTAGAACAATTTTGCCACAGGACATGCTGGGCATTTGAGCATCTTTGAAGCTAGCAGTCATGCAACTATGAGCACATTTAAGGTCTTTATTGATTAGGACATTTGTGTACTCATTTTCTTCCTATTTTCCTTGCCTAAATTCTTGCTTAGAAAAAGCAAAAAATTAAAGTCGTGATGTCACTTTGAACTACCAGTTCTATGATCTTGGTTTAATATGTGCTTTACTTAAAGAGGTGTTGCACACCCGGCCTTGCTGTGGGTGACTAAGTGCACTATCCAACATTGTGTGTACAAGCATCTTCATCTCTAGGTGGAGATGAGCACTGAAGGGCTTAGTGAGTAGGAGAGATAAATGGCTTTAAAAATTGCTGTTGCAGAACTATATCAAGCATTATTTCTATGCTGGAAGTATAGAAACTGTTATACTTCCACTGAGGGTGGAAGTGTAAGCTCACACATTTTCCATGCTCCTCTTAACTTGCAAATGTGTAAAGTACAAAGAATAAACCTCCTCATGATAGCTTCCACTGGAGGGAAATAGCCTAAAAGAGGAGGAGCTGTTGACTGTTCTTCTGCCCCTCCTTCTTCTGAAAGAATTTCAGGAGGAAGGAGAGATAAATCCAAGCTGTTGTCATTCTTCTGGGAATAGCCCCATCCAGGACAGGCAGAGGGAGGGAAGTTTAGTACTGATCAGTCATATTGCATGCAATTTCTGAGAGGCATTCTCCAGCTGAGTCCTTGAAAGATTGGCACAGTAGGAGAGACAAATGTACCGGCATCACGATAACCTTATTAGCCCGCCAAAGATTTTCGTTTTAAGTAATTTCCCATTTGGATTTGTCTTTGTCATGTGTGTCTGATGTGTAACCTGCTTCCTAGTGTTTGCTACACATCTCTTGCACCAAAACTACTGACTGTGAGCTGTGTTGCCTTCTGCTCAAGAGCCTGGTATAGCAACTCCTGATTTCAATGCATTCCAGGTATCAACTGTCACACACATCAAAGCTCTCCTCCTCTCCCAGAGCGTGCTGTTAAGCAAGTGGGAAAGCCTTACACAGGACCAGCAGAATTTGAAAAATTTAGAAAAACACATGTTATATTAAAATATGTGGGGCAAGGAAAATAATGCAGTATTCCTATTAAAAAAATATTTTTAAGGAAATGCCTTAAGACGTGGACTATGTAGGTGTTTTCTGTAAGGCAGAACGGGCTATAAATTTTCAGACAAGGCTTTTCAGAACTCAGTCAGTAGCTTATTTTCTACATGTAGCTTCCCTAGAAGGAAGAAGTAAAAGGTTTGTTTTCTTCTATAAAATAACCACCCAGAGCTGGAGTCAGGTCCTTTATCTGGTTAAGACCTGTTGTCCTCCCCAGCCCAAACCTTGGTGGGCTCATGTCCACTGCCCAACCTGTCACAGAGAAGGTGCAGTAGGAAAGCTTTCCACTGTGTTGATTAGATAAACCTAGTGACCCAGAAGTTACCTGTGTTTCCAACATTGAAGTAGCTACAAAAAAAAAAAAGGATAAGATGCTCATGCACAAGACTTAGATGACAGCAGGAGACAATGTACTTAACCTTTAGAGCAGAAAAGAGGAACTGAGTAACCATTATTTTTGTGCCATGTGCACTCCAAGACTCAGATGGGTCTGGTCAAAAACAGGGCCTAGTTCTTTACATCCACAGTAAGAAGTTCAAGAAGTTCAGCAAGGCCACTGAGAAGGTCCTGCCCCTGGGTCAATGCAGGGTGGGAGTTGAATGCCTCGAGAGTTGCCCTGTGGCAAGGACTTGAGAATGAAACAATAGATGTGAGCTGGCAATGTGCACTTGCAGCCCAAAAAAACAATAGTATCCTGGGTTGCATCAAAGGAAGTGTGGCCAGCAGGTCAAGGGAGGTGATTTATCTTCCTCCAGCCCACTCCCCTGAAACTTCATCTAGAGTACAGCATCCAACTCTAGGGCTCTAGTACAAGAAAGATGTGGACCTGTTGGAATGGATCCAGAGAAGAGACACGGAAGTGATCAGAGAAAGGGTCAGAGCTATCCTATGAAGAAAAACTGACAGAGTTGAGGTGGTTCAGCCTGGAGAAGGCTCCTGAGAGACATTTTAGTGGACTTTCAATATATAAAAGGGGTTTATAAGAAAGATGGAGAGGGCATTTTTGCAGGGCCTATAGGGCCAGAAAAAGGGCAACACTTTTTAAAGTGAAAGAGGGTAGTTTTAGAGAGATAAGGAAGAAATCTAATGCAGTGAGGGTGGTGAGAGACTGGAACAGGTTGCCTAAGAAACTTGTGTGTACCCTATCCTNGTGGTTCAGCCTGGAGAAGGCTCCTGAGAGACATTTTAGTGGACTTTCAATATATAAAAGGGGTTTATAAGAAAGATGGAGAGGGCATTTTTCCAGGGCCTATAGGGCCAGAAAAAGGGCAACACTTTTTAAAGTGAAAGAGGGTAGTTTTAGAGAGATAAGGAAGAAATCTAATGCAATGAGGGTGGTGAGAGACTGGAACAGGTTGCCTAAGAAACTTGTGTGTACCCTATCCTTAGAAATGTTCAAGGCCAGGTTGTATGGGGCTTTGAACAACCTGATCTAGGGAAAGACGTCCCTGCCTATGTCAGGATTATTGGTCTAAATGGTCTTTGAAGGTCTCCTCCAACCCAAACCACTTCGTGACTCTTTAAAGGTGAGGGTTATCTTGTCTCCAAGTGAGTTGTGATTTCCTAAGTCTCTTTACCAACATTACTGTCTGAAAATATCCTTGCTACTCTCTTCTTTCTAATATTCTTCTGGCAAAGCTGTTTGCATGTCTGTCCTATGGGCTGGAGAATGACCCAGCCCAGAAACAATGTCATGGGACAAGGTTTTTAGCCAGCTAAATTCTTTGCTTAATCACAGAACAGCCAAGCTGAGAGTTTTGTCAGTGCAGTAAAGGTCAGTATGTGCTATGGACTTAAGACAGGAATCAATAGATTTTGGATCTAGGGAGAAGAGAGGAGAAGAAGATGTCTAGGAGATAGGAATACCCTTAAATTACTGCTGCCATCAGAGACTGTCCTATGAAAATACAGCAGGAGTCATAGTAAGGCAGAAGGAAGGCAGCAAGACCTGAGAGAGGTTTGTTCCAGTTTCCCATGCAACTCCTGCATTGAGGCTCTGCCCAGAATCCTTACAGAAAAAACCTTTAATGGCAGAACTCACACAGCTCTGTTAATAGCACATCTGATGTGTGAAGCCATCCAGCATTCACATCTCCTAGCTTTTTCTTATTATTCCCTATGCTATGTATGATCTTGCTTTCCTTGAACTTCTTGGTGTGCCTACCATGAATGAATGTTGGAGGAGTGCAGCAAAGTCACAGATTGCTCTGGCTCAGCTTCTCACTAGCACTGCTTTAGAAGATGACTGTAACTGGTTAGCCTCCATTTGGATTTGATTACTTTCAGTGCTGAACAGGATATTGCCTGGTAATATTTTACTATGCTTGGTGATGCTATTCAAATTCTAAATTGAAATTTTCTTATCCTTAGGGTAAAAAATTTAGGGTTGGAAACAGCCAATTTGAATTTGAAGCTTCTGTTGATGAGTCAGATGAAGGAAAATTTTCATTCGTGAGTAAAGAGGTAAATGTGAAAATATGATTCACCTACCAAATATACTCAGTTCTTCTTCTAAACTGTTCCAGTAGCCACATACATCCAGAATTATACAGGTAATATGTGTTTCCCTCAGAAAAGAAAGTCACCTCGGATGGCAGTACTACTCTTTGGCAGTAGTAGTCAAAGGCTACAATTTTGACTCAGAGCTCCTGAAGTCTCCCCTCAAAGCCCTCAATCTTTCTCCTTGATTTCTCCACCTGTGTAACCCATGGAATTATTGAACTCTGTCTCTGGAGGAATTTGAGACCACTACTGCTTTATTCTTCACTTTTTATGCAATCTAGTGAAATCACTGAGGATAAAGTGCAAGAATTTCAGTGCTCTCCCTCTCCACATTCCAGTTCATTATCTTTCCCATTTTGTATCTGTAAAAATGGGAATGGTAAGAATGGTAACAACATGCTGTTGCTTGGCTACCTAGCAGTTGTGCTTCTTTCACTCTTGCTTATTTTACTGAGAAATAAATATTTTAAAACTAGTCTATTTTTTAAGCTCCAAGTTTGACTCACAAATGTTATGCTGACTTTAAACTTTATGTCTTACAAGCTCACTAACTAGTTTTGAGAATTAATGAGCATTTATGCATCATCTGTGCCTAGCACAAAGCATTTGCTTTATCAAGCGTCTATATTTTAATTTGTTCTTGTTTCCCAACAATTGTCATTGCTGCTCTTTCAGCATGAGCAGAAGCTCATGTCTTGGAGCATGTGAACCTTGTGATTTGGCTGTAAAATGAGGAGGTTGCACTGTAAAAGATGCAAGAGATTTCCCCTCCATGTGGTGCGAGTCTGCTGTGCCCACAGAAGTAATGGGGCCAGATGGTGTGGGAAGGGAGAACTCAGCAGGGTCAGCAGCTATACTTGCTGCCTCTGAACAGCACTTTTGCTGCTTTGATACTTATAACCAAATGTAAATTAAATTAATGAAAAGTGAGTATTCAGATATTGCTGTCCCTTGGTACTTGAAAATTCTGATTGTGAAGGATTGGGTTCATTAAAACATTTTTCTATAAATGTATCTGCCCAAGATGAAAAAAGGCCATAAGGCTTGGGGGAGTTTATAAAACCTTCACAGGTCTGATTATTGAGCATCATAGAAAATGCATGAAATTAACCTTGCCAAATGAAGGTATAAATATCTCTATTATGTCTTCTTTTCTAGTTCTCCTATAGCGCAAATGAGACCCTACAACTTAACTTATCCATAAAAACAGGAAAAGTCAAGATTGACAGCAAACTGATGGGTAAGTATTAAATATGGGATTAAAGGGAGATTAATTACATTAAGAAGAAATCTATTCCTTCATAATCTTGAGTCTTGTTAATAAGAACGTTTGTAGATTTTGCTGGTTTGGGTGAAACAATGAAGTCTGACAGATCAAAAGTTATTAATATTAAACTAATGCATTAAACGTCTGCGTTGTCAGCAAGTTTGCCAGTGACACCAAGCTGTGTGGTGCAGCTGAGATGCTGGAGAGGAGAGATGGCATCCAGAGGGACTTTGATGGGCATGAGAAGTGGGCCTGTGCAAACCTCATGAGGATCAACAAGGCCAAGTGCAGCGTCCTGCACATGGGTTGAGGAAATCCCAAACACAAATACAAGCTTGGAATATGAAGGGATTGAGAGCAGTCCTGCAGGGTGTGAAAAGCTGGACCCAGCAATGTGTGGGTGAAGCTGTAAGCCAGTCATTGATGCTGGGCTGGATCAAAAGCAGCATGGCCAGCAGGGTGAGGGAGGGGATTTTCTCTCTCTACTCCACTCTCATGACAGCCCATCTGGGGTGCTGCGTCCACCTCTGGGCCTGCCACATTAGAAGGACATGGACCTGTTGGAATTGAGTAGGAAGGGCCACAAAGTTCAGTGGGCTGGAGCACCTCTTCTATGAGGAATGGCTGAGAGAGTTGGCATTGTTCAGCCTGGACAAGAGAAGGTTCCAGGGAGACCATATTGCAATTTTTCAGAACTTAACAGCTGCTTATAAAAAGGATAAGGACAAACTTGTTTGCAGAGACTGTCACAATAGAACAAGGGGTAATGGTTTTACACTTAAAGAGGGTAGATTTAGACTAGATATAAGGAAGTTTTTTTTTTTACAGCAACACTGGCACAGGTTGCTGTGCTTGTTTCAGCTGGGGTAGTTAATTTTCTTCACAGTGGCTCATACAGGACTATGTTGTGGATAGCAGAGAAATGGTAGATGCCTCATACCTTGAAACACTGAGGTTCAGGCTGCATGGTTCAGGCTGCATGGGCCTCTGTGTAGAATCACAGAATATCCTGAGTTGGAAGTGACCCACAAAGATCATCAAGTCCAACTCTTGGCTGTACACAGGACAATCTCAAAAATCACTTGATCTAGTCGAAGATGTCCCTGCTCATTGCAGAGATTTGGACTAGGTGACTTTTAAAGGTCTCTTCCAACCCAAAGTATTCTGGTTTTATGATTCTATAATTTTCAAGATTGCTTTTGCTCTGAAGTGCAATCCTAATAGCAAAGCTTCCCAGTTCATACTTAAGTATGAAAATTAAATACTTGAATATTTTGATTTTTTTCTTTCAATTAGCTTTTCCTTCATGAGCTTTCCTTGTCAAACAGCAGAAAGAGGATCCTTGTCACAGCCACTCGCATAGTTCACCTGAAATCTCATCTCGTAGCTGTTTCTCCGTTCAGACAGGTTCTGCAGTCCCTGTGTCAGCTGGCAATCAAGAAAACACAGAAACATTCAGTGTGTTTTCAGCTCATTATTCTATTAATTTATTTTTATTAAAAAATAAATTAAAAATTATAGCGCAAAGACTTGATCTCTGATAAAAATCTCTTTATGACTATAAATTTCATTTCTTTTCAACATACAATAATGAAGCAATTATGTCTCTAAGCCTAGTCCTGAGCTGAGGTAAGAAAGAATCCTTAAAATCAATGGAACAGTATCTAGGAGCTGAGACCTACCTTACACATCTTTGGACTGACATTTAAGGCAGAATATTGCAAAAACTATGAGGCAACCCACACGATGGGTCAACAACTAGTACCCCAAGTAATTTCCTCTGCAGAATAAATCTTCAGACCATATTTTTCCTACTGTACAATATTTAATTTTTTTCACTTTCATATTGGCAGCATGAAGTATGTTTTTAGAAGATTTTCCTTATGGTTCTATGTGCAGTGTTAAAAGACTTAAAAGAGGACCGGGCATGAATGTTACAGGGAGGTCATATTGCAATCTCACACTGTCTTAATTTTCTATTCCAGATGCTGTCATGTTTAAAACTGCAGAATTTTGACCAAATATCCCCAACATCTTTTTCCAAGTCAGGGAAAAACATTAAAAACAAAACAAAAATGTAGCTACATTATTAAATAAATGTTATCATTGAAATTGAAATATAGAACACTTTCAAGAGGGGAATTGAAAAATTATCAATGGATGTCTCTTTTTAGTATAAAAGGGATTTTTTAAAATCCAGATTCTTTCTGACTTTCAGACTCCCTTGCCATATGAAATCCAGAGTATAGTGTGTTTTTATGCCTCTTGAAAAGAATTGGCCTTGGGTATAAGGCTGCTGCTGAGAAGCACCTTTGAACCTGCCCGTGAAAGAACCCTTTCTTTGAATGACACTTAGTGAATACTAAGTTATGATAACATTTTTACATCTTGAGCCATCAGGGGTTCTGAACAGTGTGAAATCCAATATATCCCTTTTATCCTTTGTCCTTTTTATCGATGGTATCACAGCTGGTATCTCAAAGTGATGGATAAGAGTCTGAATCTAATGAGTAGCTTGCTGCTGGTACATATAACGAGCTGATCAGTGAACAAGGGGAGTGGTTACTGCTTTAAGGCCATGACTTTCTTCATTGCATTTATGCAATCGGATGTGAGGGACATCAAGACTTTGTAGTGCTGACATTGTTTACTGAGGGGTGGAATAAGAATCCCTGTCCAGCCAAAGAAGGATAACAAAATAATTCAGTAAACATATTCCCGTGATGTACCTGGTGGCCATGTGGTTATCTGAGTGGGAAATGCAAGGTTTAGGAAGACAAAGGAAAAATTTTCACAACAATATTTCCTGTTCAAGTGTCTATGCAGTAGCAGGCTTTTAGAGTGCTGGAATAAGAAAGCAATGCGGTTCCTCTAAAAGTGATTCACAGCAAGGAAACTTTTCCTTGCCATTGTCCACAAAGCAAACAGCAGCATACATGGGCTGCCAGTCTGGTGCTTTTCCCCAGCACTATGTCTACATCCAACATACAGAGTAGATAACTCACCCACAAGCTGCAGGAAATATTACTAGATATGTCTTTGTTGCTCAGTGCTTTCCATATTGATGTGCTCAGTTTATGAAGAAAATGATGCTACTCCTGCTTTCTGCTCATCAATTCCTTGGAAGTTCAAGATAGAGATTGAATCAAAGGGATGCTCTTTCTCATTGATGCATTTTTATAAATGCGAAAGTCCCTCAGTTTTGCATGTGCCTCTAATAATAATTCAGCAGATTTTGTGCTTGTAAAGCTACTCAAAATCAAGTGGATATGCTGACTAGAGGTAAGAAAGGGTTAAAATCAGACTTCATCAATGCATTAACTCTTCATTGTAAGGGGAAAAGACCATCTCTTTTTATCTAAAAGACTAGCTGTGAAACTGAATGCTGAGGGTTTTGAACACGCAGCATTTAGAGAAAAACTGCCTGTACGGGATTACACGTTCTCCTGGAAGTGGCAGAGGGTAGCCAAGATTTGGGCATCTGCAATACTGTTCATGGCTAGCAGGCAAATAATGCCACTGCTGAAAAAATATTGGAAAACTAGCATTCTTGTTTTACTTTTTCGTTTCACTAGAAATCTGACATGGTAGTCTCTTGGAATAAGATTTCAAAGCTACTGCTGCTTCCGTTATCTAGGAAGATACCAAGTGTATTGAAATGTTACTGACTGGAGGGTGGTTTTGCCAGTATCCTTTGTAAACTCCTGCTCCTCTGAGAGTAAAAGCTTGTTTTAAATAGATGTTTTTAATGACCTTTACTATATACATCTCAAAAGGATTTACTTTTGTCCACATCTGTTTACTTTCCTTTATTTCCTCATCTTTAAGTATGAACCTCGTTTGAAAAAAAGTCCAGTGTCACTAAGGCTACTGTTTCTTGAGACTTAATGAAGGGAAGGGAAAGATATTGAGTCTCTGTCTTGTACACCCCATTCCCATCTGTAGGCACATTTAACTCTTGAAAGAGCACAGGAGGAAACCTAAAAAGCTTTCTGCTGTTCTGGTAAGTTAAGTTAATTTACAAGACTCAAAAAGTGCCAGAGCCTCAGTGGCAGAGGGTGAGAGGCTGCGTGGCCAGAAATACAGAGCAGCAAAGAGCAGAGAGAAGCAGGGAAAAAAGGAGTGGAAAAGCAGGCAGCAAAATGTTTTCTGCTTTACAATAATCATCTCACTTGTCCAGGGAGGCACAGCACTCACATGCTGGATAATCTGGGCAACTTGCACACTTTCCCTAGAGAAACGTCTGACATCTTTTCAGTTTATTTTCTTCTGGGCTAGTTCTCAAGTGCATTTCTATATTTTTTTTTTCAAGCCCAGGTTCTCCTTATGGTGTTGAACCACCGAGATAGGTCTCAAGACTTTGCATCTATTTGGGAAAATTTGTTTTATTCAGTGACTGTGCATCATGCTAGAGATTGATGGAGGCCAAAACAAGCTTAGTGTCTGGGAAAGTTGGTCTCTGCTTCATCAGTAAGAGGGGTATGACTGTCAGACTTGATTCCTTGACTCAGAAAAGCTAGAACTAAACCCCACTACAGAAGGGATAAGGTATACATCAGGATGATGGTTCAAGACAAAAGGGAAAACAAAAGCAAGAAAACAGAGAAGAATGAATAAATTAACTTGAACAAAGGTTAACATTTTATTTATGAGTTAATTTTCTATTTGATTCAGGCATGAGTGATGATTATGGAAAGTCCCAAGTGTCCTGGAAACAGCCTACAAAGGCAGCTCTCTTCCTTTAGTTCTGCAACTGGCAGAGGTCCCATGCCAGCTGAAGTCTGCCCCTACTGACACCCATGCAGGGTCTATACCTTCTATATCTGACTTGGGATGTTCCAGGGGGACTTGATTTTTTAATTAATCTTTAAACAGTTGTATATGATACTGAGTTTTGTCAAAGTAAGGACAAACCTCATTCATTTGTGCTTGAATGTTTTGACAGTGCCTGAGTGACAAAAATGTATTTGCAGACTAGTCATACTCTGCACATGGATAAATGTCATGTTTTTCCATAGAGGAAAAAATAAAATTTTCTCTCAGCATCGTTCAGGGGTTAAGTACAGACTGTACATATTACTCACATGACTCCACTGAACTTTATACAGGGGGTTAGTTTTCCTTCCTAAAGGACACTGAATATCCTTGAAACAGAGAGAAATATCTAAACATATTTGCTGTTCTTCTTTCAGTGACTCTGTACAACTGCTCCTATGGACGAAGCGACTGCAGCTTGTGCCTTGCTGCCCAGCCTGAATATAAGTGTGTCTGGTGTGAAGAAGATGGCAAGCCTAGCAAGTGTGTTTATGAAAAACTCTGTCACACTCCCCCCACCGACACGTGTCCTCCTCCAGAAATCACTCGTGTAAGATTGCTTTTTTTCTCTCCCTACCAGCGTAATATTTTTCAGGAGAAAGCAGCCAAGCAAGCTTCTACTGGAAGACAATTTTTTTTTCCTGGGGTGTTAAGTAAGCCTCTGAAATAGCTGAAAGGAAATAATGTCAGTGGTGATGTGTGTGAGAGATTTGTAAAGACTCAAAATGAGAGACTGAATGGAGTCTTTGAGCCTCCTTGTTTTTCAAGCCTTGTCCTTGCTGTATCAGAAGCCAGGGTAGCAGTGCATGTTTAAAATGTGGCATTTGATTCTTGCATTCTTAGCATGGATTTTTTTCTCTCATAAAGTCCTTTCTACTTGAAATGAGTCTGTAAGAGAGGCTCACTGTTCCTGGAACTGCAAGTACATAACAGGTTCATTTACAGCCTTCAAGATAAACTTTTAAATAATATTTAATAAGGGAGCAGATTATTTCTGCTTCACAAAATGTTTTCCAGGTGTCAGTGATATTTTTCAGTCCACACCAGCATCAAACCCAAGGTTGTAGGAACTGAATGTAAGAAGTCAGAGAGGCTAAATATGCACACAACTTACTCTGCAGTTGGAGCATTCACTCAGGGTCAGAGAAGATTGTTGTCCACTTTGGTGGATCAGCAGGCAAAGAAAGTCATAAATCCTTGTCCTTTTCAGAAACAAGCCAAATGCTACTTTTATGGGCATAATTGTTGAGAAAAGAGTGATACATACTTTCACTGGGCAAATCTAAATTGCTTCAGCAGTGGTATCAGTACTTCAAAACTCAGACACCCTGTTTGATGAGAACACATCCCAAGCCATCAATAAATGTGGTAACTGTATGACAGAGGTTGAGAGTTATAACAGGGATGTTTCACCCAGTAGGAACTGTGTCTGAAACCTGTGGCTTAAGCTGGTAGAGACACTGCATCCGTGGAGACTGTGCTGTTGTAGGTGCAGTGTGCCTACTGAGAGACCTGCAGTACACTGGAGAAGGTTGGCCATGAGGGTAAATCTAGGAACTGGCTCTTAAATAGTTGAAGTCTACCAAGGAAGATAAATACCCTAGAAGCTCGACAGAATGTGTGGAGAAGAATACTTGTATAAATCTGTGCCCAGGTAAACATGATTTGAGAAAAAAAGGAAAAGGAAAATGAAGAAAAAAGTGTTTTCACCTGGGATACTGTTTCTACATTATTGTGGATTAAAAAAAGATACTAAAATATATTAGGTCTTCAGACCTTACATTAGCTTTAGACATGAGCATAACATTTGGAAACAGCTAGACAAACAGTCAAGTAATTTTTCAGCTAGTTTGTTTATGGGTTGAGTGCAAAGGAACAAGCATGGGCTAGGCAGCCAGCAGAGGCAGCCACGTTGCTGTGCTCAGCCTTGCTTAAACCTGAGAGACTGATTTTGATGGAGCAGCCATTGAAGTGCAACCTCACTCTTCTTGATGGCAAACTTGCAGCCCTCCAAAGCTGAAGACCTGAAAAGGTCTTGCTGGAGGTGCTCCGAGCGTTATGTAGGAAAGCAGGTTAACCTCCGAACAAATATTCTGAATTGAAGTGCCTGTTAGGGCCATATTTCAGTCTGAGCAGTCCACTGCAACGGCACAATCTTCTCTGTCCTCATTTTATTTTCAAATTACTCAATTACATCAGCCCATGCTGCATGTGTAAGACCCTACCATGAGATGCCACAAGGAAAATCATGGGACTGGGGGAACTTTTGAAGACACTGTGTGGGGCAGCACTGCGTGTTAGGAAGCTGCACTGCCCTGCTGTGAACCTAAAGGGATAAAATCACAACAACAAAATGCCCGAAAAGCTCCATGGCAAGATTGTGAGAAAAATGCAATCCATTTGCTTTTCAAAATCACATAGTTCAGTGGAGGAAGCAAACTTAAAACAGAATAAACACCAGGCAAGAGTTTTGTACATAACAGTCTGCCACAGGAGACATGAAATCTTCAGCTGTTGAATACTAGTTCTGAGCTAACAGATGATTACTTAACATTAAAGAGTTGCATAGCATGTTTTTTTGTTTGTCCTACAAAAAACATCTACATTTCAAACGTTGGTAAGTCAAAGTAGATTTAAATAATATAGAAGAGTAACATAGTCACTGCGGTATTTAATTTTGCTATTTTTTTTCTTTCCTGTCCCTTATGCAAACACAGATTGAGCCAAAAACTGGACCACTAAGTGGTGGAATTCTTTTGACCATAATGGGATCTAATTTGGGAATAAAGGCAGAAGATGTAAAAAATATAACAGTGGCAGACAAGGAATGTCTTTTTAAAGAGGAATTCTACTCTGTTTCCACAAGGTAATTGATGGATGCTTTTTACAAGATTTTAGAAGGAAAAAAGGAAACCTCTGTGAGTTTTCAAGAAAATATGATCTTGTGGTTGCAAAAGGTTGCCATTTGAAGAAAGAACTATTGCTATGGTATACCTGCAATATTTCATAGTAACATGTCTGACTCTTTATTTAAAATTGTTAAAGATTGTAATACAGCAACAAACTTACAACAGTGTACTACCATCCTACTCCTGATTGAAGTTTTTTCCTTACTTGATTGAAAAGCTTTCATAAACTGTTACTGCACGTATATCAGGACTATTTGTTTTTAAATTAAAGGCATTCTACATGTGCATCTAAATCTGCTAAATGTGCATTGCTAAATCTGAACCACAGTGAAGCCAAGCATTTATAGGACAAGGATATCCAAGGATTTATAGGACACAGTAGGCAAAAGAAGAGGAAACTTAAATCTGTTTAGTCCAGCAAGAGTTTCTTGCCTGAGGACTGGGAGGGAGCCCTGAGCTTAGGTTTAGGTGTAGATGACTAAGTTTCATCTCAAAGCCAACAAGTCTGTGGATGCTGAATTGCCTAAGCAGGTTGGTAGATGTTTTGCGGATTACTTGTCACACTCTTAAGCAGTGCCAAAAATTAAAACAAAATGCCTAAATTCTTCTGGGTAGGTATCTAGGTGTTTACTGCAGATTATATCAAGCTTCTAATTTCAAGAGGGAAATACCCTTTTGATATTAGCTAATGAAAAGCACAGCAGGAAGGTTCAGTAGTAATATTAAGAGTAATGGCATATTTTAGGCAGCTCTTTTTTTCTTTCATTCACTTTTGAAATCTGCAATTGAAACCTAGGCTTTCTTTCCCTTCCTATAATTCAAAGTGTAACACGGTAACTTTTTACTATTCCTGTGGCATGTTTCGAAAGTGATTTTGGAGATACCTAAGTGAATTCTTTTTGACTTTTGAAAAATATTTCGCATTAGTCAATATGTGGATCAGGCATTTAGAAGCTTCCCAGGCCTCTAGGACTGAAGAAGGTAAAGAATAGCTGTTTATTTCTTACTGCTTCCCAATTTTATTGCCATCACTCCTGCATTTACATGTACTTCCAATCAGTAATCTTTCCCCATTCCCTATTTTCAGTGTTTGCAAAAGCTGCACTGAATTGCAACATAGGCTTACAAGAATTTCCCCATCCTCTTGGCTTTTTCTAAAGCTTTTTGATATTTTTAAATACATGGAAAGGAGCCAGAACTCAGATGACTGGTTCCCTGTATCATAGCAACGTTACTGGTTTCCTAAGTTCTGGCAGTGTAGTAATGAGTGAGAACAAATGCAACTTGCATCATGTCATTTATCAACAAATTAGTGGGTTTTGAAGGATGTTCCCGACTAGAGAAGCCTTAAAAAAGAAGTTGTCAGAATCTTCAAATAGATGTCCTTAATTTTCTGTATTTGTCTTCCTCTGTTCTTGTGTTTTATTATTACCTTTCTTTTATAAAATTAAACTAAAAAATTATAATAAGTGCCTTGTCTTGCTCTTCTATCCTTCCACAGTTAAAAGCTAGTTTTTTTAGGAGACAGTGGCTCCCATGCACAGCAAGATTTAAGACACTTAAGAGTGTTTTCTGGCTCTGCAGTGATTTAATTGTTGGCCTTGGAGAAGTCATCCTTTGTAGTTTTCCATTAGTAATGTGGGGGAAGGGAGGCAATGCCAGCACTGGGGAGGGGAGGGAACTTTTCCAATTAAAATCTCTGCTACGATGTCTCCCCCATACCCCCCGGCCCTGGCCCCTGACTGCTTTCCCTAGCTTGACATATGGTAAAAATTCCTCCAAAGGCACTGCTTCCTGTTTCTGCCTGACATGAATATACAACTTCCAAGAATACAGTAGAGAGATGATGAGGAACAGGCTCAGGCAGCCATACACATGCCAGGACATGCAAGAATTCAGAGAATTTTGTCCATTTGCCAGTACGCAGGAAAAAAGTCTGGAGTGATCTGCAGAGGGACTCAACAATCCTTTTATTATAAGTCCTGATTTAAGTACATTATACCCAGTAATTTGCCGTCATTGGGGTTTTTTTTGCTACTTTGGGGTTTTTTTAAGCAGTCATGCACTGCTTAAGGAAGAATAGCAATAATCCTGAAGGGAAAGAGTGACAGAAATGAGCAGTGGTCCTCAGGGTGTGGCCTATATGAAACTGACTGAGCAGGCTTAGAGCACTATTTACCTCCTTATCTAACTGTATTATCAGCTCTCCATTAAGCATTTGTCCCAGCTGTCAAGTGTGTCAGCTCCTTTTTGCCTTTTCATGCTTTCATTCTGTTGTTTACCTGTCTGAAATAAAAATTTAAACATCCTAGCTATTACTCAGCAGCAGTGTTAGTTCTAAGGCAGCATTTTCTTGGCCAGTGTTCCTTGACCTCTGATTTTGCATTTGTTATCTGTGAATTTATTTTCAGAGAGCAGTAATTCTGAAGGGATTTTGATCATAGGTGTGAAAAGGCAGTAGTTTGAAGCTGAAAGGTAGCGAGATGCACAATAAAATTATCAGGAGTTAAACCAAACAAAATTATAAGGTAGCTGATGGTCTGATGTTTGCATCAAAGATGTGGGGGCTCCTTTGTGGGTTTGGATTTTTTAATGTCACAAAGTCCACTATAAATCTTGTGTCAGATTGCAGAAGTTCACTTGACTTATGGGCTGAATTTGAGTCTTCTGCAGAAGGTACTTCTGCTAACAGACTGCTAAAGTAGCTGTGTACAGTGCTGGGTACAGTGCTCAGGTTTCAGTTTTACCAGCCTTTAGATAGACGAGCAAACTATTCTTGGGTGGTTTTGCTGGGAATCTGAGGCAGCACTGGGTTACATAGTACAGGATAAAGCAAAGTTGGTGCTCTTGCTGGCGATGTGTGTGGTTGCTCACATACACTGCATTGGTATTGCAGCTGTTGCTTCCAACAGATAAGCTTACATTCTTTCTTTTTAGGATTGTGTGTCAAGTTGGACCAATGAATGAAGCACAACAAGGTCAAATTGAAGTTAACATCAATGGAAAATTAGGCAAATCACCAAGTGAAGTGTTGTTTACATACCAGGTAAGTGCATTTTTTTCAGAGACCTGTTTTGTACTTTGTGTATGGCATAAAGTTAAGCACAGAATCGGTTGTGTTTGTCTTACTGTTTCATCAATAGCACTGTCATTGAAAAATATTAGAAAACACTTAATTCCAGCATTTCTATATACAAAAGTGTAACAAAAATCAATTCTGATCAGTAGATTGAGATAGATAGATCCTCAAAATAGGATGAAGTTGTTTGCCATCCAAGTTTAAAAGTTGTGGTAAAAAAGCCACTGGAATAAACTTATTCTCTAGTAACATAATATCTCTTAAGTATCACTATTAAATAAAGAAGTAAGCACTGCAAAAAAATAGATATGCTCTAGATACATGGTGCACTATTTTAATCACAATATTTAGTCTGGGCAATTTTCTTAATTAGAAGAATGGATGCACAGCAGATGAAGAATAAGTAATGAAGGTACATTAATTTCTTTAATAATTTATTTCATTCAAAAGTATGGCATGCAGAGCCACAGACAGCGTGATGTGTGTTCATATTACTTATGTGCTTTGTCTTCAGTGTGACTGTGAAAGAGAATTTCATTTCTGTGTTAATTGCTTTGCTCTAAACGTGGCCCTCGCTTATAGCTGATCTAGCCTGTGGTTTTAGCAGCAAGAAGTTTTATCTGTATCTATGAGGTGTTAAATTTTATAAGATCATGTGATAGTTAAGAGGTTTAAATAATATCAGTCCCCATACTGATACTTAAAATTACACCTATAAATTATAAAACTATAAAACATAACTTGTCTGTTAGGCTTTTATCTTCTCCCTTATTTAAACTTCTGTCTCATTAATTCTTGATGTCTTGTGAGAAGTTAAGGAAAGGATTCAGCAGTAAGCAGTGAAATAAGTCAAGAATGACATTTAACTAAGAGGATATTCTCATTTTCACAAAACAAGTTAGAAGTGGGTTTTCTATCATTTACAAGCAAATACCTCCTCTCTCTGGTGATATTGCTGCAAAAAAACCCTACTCTTTTTGCTTGAATATGTCATCATTTCCTTTGTGGAAATGTACGTTACGATCTTAACCAGAGAACAAATGATCTCCCATGTGTATGTTTGTGGTCTCTAGAACAGAGACTATGACAGTAAGACCTGCATGAGATTTTGACATGAATCTGTTGAGTATGTTCTGCACCAGCTCTCCTATCCTTCTGCATATAAAGATTTTCCTATGATTTTCATGGAAAGCACGTGAAGTTATTATGGAGTGGGTTGAAATGTTACCTAAACCACGTAGGCTTTGAAGCCTGTCTTGTGATTCCCTGCTCAGCCCATCTGAGAGGGACATAAGGAGCCACTGCCTTTGGCCACTTCAGGGAAAGATTCTCAATTGCGTTTCAATGAGGTGCTAGGAGATACTTCTGTATCTGTACTGTGCACAAGCATCAACCAGGTGAATGTTTTCCTGCAAATCCAAGACTCCCTGTGTGTCAGTCTCTGCTTGCATTTAGGTTAAATCTGAAAAATCAGATGCATAAACCAACTGCTGATAAAGAGCATTTTTATTTACTGCAAAAATCTTTCATTGTGGACTCTATTTGTAATATGGAAAGCACTGACAAGTGATACAGTTCACACCTTAAAACTGGTAATATTGGTTTCTAGTTTCATTTCTCTTAATTCCACAAGAAAATTAAGCCAACTTTGGATTGTAGTAGGATTGAAGTCAGTATGGAGTGTCACATTGACATGCACCTCTATAAGTGTGACACGAATGCTTTGGCTTGAGAACAGACAATCAGAGCAGACAGCTGCATCAGCTAATGTTGGCTTAAAAGCTACAATTTGGTTTCAGTGTTTTTTTGAGACAGTTCTTTGGTGACTTCTTTCAGCAGACATGAAAAATCTGTGCTTTGTGTGAAACCTCTTCTGCTCAGTATATACAAAGGAAAGAAAACAATCTTTTCAAAAGCCCTCCTAAAATAGATTTTCTCTTATGTATTTATGTGTTTCTTTGCTACATGGGATGGCTACCCTTCTGCTGGTAACTACTACTGTTTTTACTGTGAGCTCTGACCCCTTGAAACAGAATAGCTTCATCTTTAACTATTCTAAATGCAATGTGTGGCATGACAGGGCAGAAGTGCACAAGGAGACACTGGAGATGCTCACCCTCGTGTGTCTGTGTACACCAGGGGTATCTCCATACACCCCACTGTCTCAGCCTTGTACACACGACTCACATCTCCCACCAAAAGCACTTACCAAGTAGATTGGGTATAAGAAAGAATTTTTTTATTATAAGAGTAGTGAGTCACTAAAAGAAGTTGCCCAGAAAAGCTGTGTCTGCCCCATTACTGGAACTGTTCAAGCCATGTTGGATGGGGCTTTTAGCAACCTGATCTAGGGAAAAGTGTCCCTGCCGATGGCAGGGGTGTGGGACTAGGTGGGCATTGAAGGTCTCTTCCATTCCAAACTGTTCAGTGATTCTGTAAGTAGTGCTATGTTTGACTCTTGTTGATACCCAGTCTGAACAGTGTGATTTATTTTTAACGGTGGATTGATGAGAATCAATAGTCAGAACAATTTGGGGCTCAGACTCATGCTTCTTTCCTGTCTGCCAGCACAGAGCATTTCAGAACTGACAAATGTGCAAGACCTTCATGAAATGGGTCAAAAATCCAGTTAAAAAGGAAGCCATGGTTTCAATTTAAAATTATTTCTGAACAAAAATGCCTTGGTCCACAAGTGTCTATGTTGTACTGTAAATACCTATATTTGCTGCCCAACAGGAGAAGAAATCTTTATGTCTCACTACCCATCACAATTTCTCTATCCAGCCTGAGTTCAGTTCAAGTAAAGTCCCAGTGAAATTAAATTCTGATGACCCAGTCATCCTCTGCTGACATTTCTATTGTTTCACTATAAGCAGGCTCAGGCAATAACCATTGTCCTGTTTAGCGAAATAGAAATGAACTTATGCTAAATTTTAATATCCAGCTATGCAGTACATCTGGAGCACCGACAGCTTGGCTGGTCTCTGAGCAGGTGGAGCAGTAACATGGCTAAAGGCCAGTCCTGCTTTTTCATTTGTTGTTAACTTTATCTGATTTGCTTGTTACTATGGCAGTGAGAAGCAGTCTCAAAGGAAGGAGTTAAGCTTTTTTTTTTTTTAAGGTGTATGGCACAGATTTGCTGATCCTATACAAGTGTTGATTCTTTTCTCAGAACACCTCTTCTTTAGACTCAAGGCACCAGGACAAGAGCTTGCAGCTGGTTCTGGCATCTCCAGCATTTGTTTGTCGGAACAATTTTGAGAGGTTTAGGCTGTGCAGGTTAAAATGGCTATATGGTTTCAGAAAGCTCAAACAAATCTAAGATGGTGAAATTAGAGGTAGAACTTTGCAAAACTGTAATACATTTCTGAGGTGCTGAAGGTAGTTTAGGAACTGGCTTGGAAAAAATGACTTCTTGTAAACCAGGATGTCTGTTTACTTAAATGAGATGAATAACCAAAAAGAGGAAGAAGGGAGGGTAAATTAGAGCCTGACCTGAAAACAAACATGAACATCACTATTCATCATACTGGAAGTTTGAATGTCTAATGAACAGCACAGTTACATTTAACAAGTAGCTCTCTTCCACCTTAATCTACCTCCAGACTTGGTAGTTTCCTCTTACCTGCATCCATCCTCTGCTTTGCTTCTTGATGTTTGAAGCAATTGCACTGGGAGCTCTCACCAGATCAGTGCCTCAAGGCTTTTATGGAGGGTTTCAGCTCATTCCTTGATTTTTCTCCCTGAGTCATTGCCTCAATACATTCATTTTGCACTGTAGCTGGGTGGGTTTTTTTGTGGGGAAAATTACATGCTTGTTGCCATTATGATTGATGCTGATAAACCACACATCCGCAGAAGTCTGCAATTGCTTCCAGAGGTTCTTATTTTATTCTTAAGTCCTGCAGTACATCTTGTTTGTGTGTCAGGCTGCATGGAGGACAGGAGAACTCCTGGATAGCTGAGAGTTTTAGTGAAGTTGGCCCTTATTCATGTGGATATTATTAGTCTTAGCTCTCTATCATCTGAGCCATGCATTTAAATACATGTCCCACCATCCAGTACTCATGATTCTGCTCAAGAGCTGCCAGTAAACACTGGATGGATGATAGTGCAGACTTTCCAGTCATGCATGCTTCCATTTCTCCATCAAACCTGTCAGAAAAGCTCTGTGGTCTTTTCAGACAATCATGTGATGTCTGTCACATGATAAAAAGGTGCTGCTTTCAGTCCAAAGAATAAGTTGTTTACATACCAGCCTTTTGCTTAAGTGTCCCATCTACCACAGCCAACACACAATGTACATTGCCAGGCAGATGCTCTGCCTGGACACCTGGGCTGCCTGGAAGCATTTGATCAGCTTACATGGCGTAAGCTTTGGACAAAGCAGCCCCAGAAAGGCAGGACTCAGCTCATCTCTCTGCTGTTGCAGAAACCCAGGAACTGACTTGTGTTATGGATGCTGTGACGAGGGAGCCAGTGGGTCAGGTCAGGCACTGCGGTGAGCACCAGGCTGCCAAGAATGCACAGCGGAAATTCTCTGGTTGAATATCCTGTGAGTGGGTGGCTTGTCTGAAGAAAAAAGAAAGAGGCTCCCTTGAGTCTGAGAAAGGAGGGAAGTTGAGGGGAAAAGAACAAATGCTACTGGCTTGAGTTCCCCATTCAGAGGTTTAATTTATCTCCTGTGGTTACCTTTATAGTCCATGGAATGACATTTTGACCTCCAAGAATCTGGCTGGTGTCTACAGCACTTCATGGGCTATGCCTTTTATTTTTGTGTGCGTAGTATGCAAGAGTTGGCAGAATAATTTGGTTTTCAGTGGCAGATAATTTTGATAAAAAACTACTTCTTCAATAGCCGGAACTCACTGCAGCTGGAACCAGGATGAGGAGAGGGAAGAGTTACTTGTGAAGGAAAGATGGATATGATAAAGGCAACAATATGGCCTGTTCCTCTGTGAAAATTTTATCCACATCTGTGGAAAATCTTATCCCCATCTGTGTGCATTGTCATCAGGTCTTAGAAACAGCATTCCTGTTCTCTGCTTGTGTGGAAGCACAAGAGCTCTTTCCTACTTGTGAAGAAGTGCATCAAAGGCAAACCCCCAAATGGAGGTCAGTGTCTACAGGAGGCAACAGAAGGGAGCTTAGGTGGCTTTGCCATTTGCTGCCCATCATGTCCGTTTGAACACCTCCATCTGCTGCTGGCTTCCCCTTGTGCTGCAGCTGGCATCTCTCAGCATCATGGGGGCATACTCAGACACCATTCTCTTTTCCCTTCCCAGTTGCCTCTCTGCTTGTGATCTGGCACAGTTGTGCTTTTTCCAGCACCCTCCTCTGAAGCACAGACTTCATGCCAAGGTTTCTGTGCATCTCTGTTAGGCTCCCCTCTTCTGTTGCTGTCCAACTGTTCTTGAATTTCTGGCCCCTTTTGTGATCCACCAGTAGCCTCCTTGGTGGTTCATTGTTTCTCTCTTTGATTTTCTGTATTAGTGAAGGATAAAGGGCAACCAGTTTTATCTCAGTGGTGTAGCTCATGGGCTGGAAGCCGCTTACCACAGATGGATACCATAGTAGACAATATCCCTTATTTATGGAGTCATATCCAGGAATTCTTCTGAGAAAAGGAAACTTTGTATGGATGAGGTTGTGCTTGATGTCAGGCAAATGGAAAAGCAGAGAAATGGATAAAGACATGCAGAACTTGGGTGATGCTCCATGGATGTGCACTCCTCTTGTTCTTGGATAGTGTGCAAGCTACAGAGCAAACAAAATGAGTGAAAAGGAACATGAAGCGGTCTGGAGAATCCAATCCCAGATGAAAGATGGGTGAGTGAAAAAGACATTGGGGGAATGGTTCTCTTTTACACCTCCATATCTTTAACTGCAAAGAAAATTGTGAAAAAAACAGGAAAAAAATAGGAATAGCCCCACTGCTAGCCAGGTAAAAGATGGGTTTTGATTTTACTCCAGCAGACCACAGAGATCTAAAATGCTAGGAGCTCTCTTAGAGAATTTTCAGAGTACAAATGGTATTTTTTTACTAAAATAGAAGTTAAAAAATTAGAAGAAAATAAGATATCACCTTCCTACCACTGCAAAAAGACTAATTGCTACTCATTAAATATTAAAGATTAAGAAGTTCATTCTAGATTAATAAACAGGATGAAAAATGTAAGAGCTAAATGTGAATGCTCAGAGAATCTGCAGTAGCTGTGCAAGAGCAGCAGCCATGTACACTGCTAATAAGCAAGTTCATGTCTAAATGTGATTATAAGTGGAACAGACATGGAGATAATTTACCCTCTAGCACACAGGAAGCATGAAACTACAATGAAAAATATTTCTGCATTTCTGTGAACAGATTTTTAAGTAAGGAGCAAAAGATACAAACAAAGCAAGCAAAGAAGAGATTTCTGGCTGTGATGAAGAAAAGAGGACACTGGAAAATGGCCTGAACATGAAGTAATATATATACTTGGGCCAGCTGGGGCATTTTTGTCAATATTTTTCTTTGGATTTTTTTCCAGTACTTCTGTGCTGATGAAGCAAAGATAAGACAGTAGCACACAGGAATGCAAATACCATATCAGGTATTGCATTGGTGTTACAAAGAGAGTAAATGAATCTACTAAACATTCTCACATTATTTGAACATTAGGTACCAAAAGCAATGGACAAATGTTGTTGTCTCACTGCTTGGAGCAGATAACCACTGCTTTCAGGTAAACTATAACAACAGGATGGGTGCTAACCACCAGTGTAAAAGCACAAGAGGTAACCTATTAATAGCATTATTATACTTCCACAAGGATAATAACCTAGAGCTTATCAAAGCACTGGGAGCACTACTTATCAGTTCAGGAATACTTACCCAGCAGCTGGGTGCAAGATGGAAAAGTTGGGTTGCAAGTGGACTTTGAGATCTTTAACTCAACATTATTACATCTAGGTAGGATTTAAGGAAGTTTTATGTGTAAAGTATGTAAAGTGCTCAAATTTCCCATTGCAAACAGGCTACATTCTGGTCGGACCTACTAGTAAGAAATCCTGTTTAGATCAAATAATTTTTTCAGGATAAATCATGCTGTAGGGAACAAGTTGCACCTGGTAACAAGCTGGACTAAATAATGATTGAAGATCACTCCCAACTGAACTATTGTATTGAATTTTATTCTGAACAGCATAGCTGTGGATTTACACAGGTTTTATCAAAACTGCAAATCTACTTTCTACAAACATAGGACATGATCGTGAGAATGAAAGGCAGTGGGGAGTCCTGGTGGCACAAAGTCCCTCTGCTGGGAGATGGCTCACCAGACTCGTCAAAAACCAGGCCACTGAACAGCTGACAGACATTGGAACAGGCTTTTTCAAGCTAGACTACCAAAAAGCCCTCATAACAAGGAAGCCTGTTATTGCAGAAAATATTTATGCTCAAAATAATGAATAATATTTTCCAGGTGACAAAAGAAATATAGACCTGAGAAAACATTCCTCCATTTCAAGAAAAATAAGAAAAAAAACCCAAAATATGTTTGAATTATTTTCTACACTTAAAGGAATTATAGAACAAGGGTTAAATCATCGTTTGCAGGGTTGTTTAAATTTTACTGTGTCCATGAGAAATGAAGTATTGCCAAGTCCTCACAAGGGCTTATGTTTTCCAGAAGAATTATTACAGGAATGCTAGAAATTCCATACAGGACACATTATCAAATGTTCTGTTTAACATCATAATTGCACTGAGCACTGCAGTCTGATGTTACAGTGATGTTACAGAAAACGTGAGTTCCCCCAAGTGTCGTCTGACAGAGCCAACAAAGATCTCAAGATGCAGAGGACTGAAAAAGAAAGCAAGGAATTTATCATGACAGCAGGTGTACTTCTGATTCAGGGACTGAAATGACAAAAGGGCAGAAAGAAGGAGAGAAGAAATCCTTGAGGGTATTTGGAAAAAAACAGCGTCACTGATACTGCAGCACTTGAGGTTGGAGGCTTATCAGTGCAAATTTTCACAGCTGAACATTCTGGTTGAGTTCAATTTAAAGGGCTCTTGGTAAAAGCAACTTTTTTATTATCCCTTAAACAATGTTTGCACTGATGGATTTACTGTCTGCCCCTTGTTTTCCTCTACAAGGAGAAGGAATCTCAGGTAGGACTTTGGTAAGCAACATAGAGCTGTGGGTCAGGTGCGGCTTTGCCAGGCTGCATAAGATGCTGTGAGACCAGACCTGGCACCTTCAAGGGTGTCTGTCTGACTGGTGAGTACCATGGGAAAGGGCTGCCTTCTCCTTAGGTAACACAGTTCTTGTTGAAGTCTTGTATCACCACTGATGGCACTTTTTCAAATTAACTAACTTGGCATTCAGTAAAGTATCATTCTCCTCCTGATTTTATCTACCTAAATACATTTGTGAAAAATGCTTTCTGTTTGAGCATTTGCATGACCCCACATTTTTCTTTATTGGTACTCTTAAGAAGACTGCCAGATGGGCCGGTGGAGCTTTGTTCTTTAAGCCATCCATGAATATTTTAGAGGAGCAATAAAACTTACTCATAGCACATTGGTTTTGCAATAAAATGATTATTAAAATTAGTTAGAATTCTTGATAATTTATTTCAGCTGCTTATTTTTTCTGGCAGGTTCTTAAGAGGAAGGGAAGGAGGGAAAATATGAAACAGAAAATAAGAAGTTAAAATTAATCAAATAATATTCCTTCCAAGTTTACATTAACAAAGTGTTAGCAGCCATGCTGAAGAATTCCTCTGCACACAAAGCATCTTTCAGCTTCTCCTTATTAGATCATCTTTATGAGGCGTCCACATTATTTGTTCCCTGGAGAGCTCCTGGTATTTGCAGAATTACTTTAAATGTGTTTAATATGAATATTTTGAATTAAGTGCTTTAAAAATAGTCCTTTGAGGGACAGTTGCAAAATCAACAATTAAAGACAAAATAAGGGTTAGCCATAACCATTCCACCTCCTCTTTGGCTGCTCTCAGAGTTTTCCAGAGTGGTTCTTGGCCCCAGTTTTCCATTCAGCTTGAAGTGCAACTGAGATGAGTCTGCACAATGGATACTGAGGGGTGGGTGGTGAGTTCTCCTGTCTGGTGTAGCTGAGCTTTAAATTCCAAGAGGTGGAGTCTTTCTAAGAAAAAAAACAAACAAAACTGAACAGTTTCTATGGAAAACAGAACAGATACTTCTTTCACTTTCCCTTTACAGCTGTATTTTTCAGAAATAGCTTTGCTATCTGGTTACCTCTACATCCCTATTCCTAAGGAGACAAACGCAGGCAACCTCTAACAGGTCCCCCAAAGACAATGATGCTGAGTGGTTCAGCTTCAAGTTTGTGACCCACTCTGCATTTCCTGATTGTTGGCAACAGAGACAGCTGAGCCCTGCCAAAGGGACCCGTCAGATAATCCAACAGAGCTGTAACCAGGCAATTATTTCCCACTTTTGCTAAGAGAAAGGAATATGGCTGTCCAGCTGAAGTTCCTAGCAAGCTTCCTTTCATTTTTTAAGCTGAGGTTACAGAGAATAATGTGTGTGATGCTTCAGAAACCCTTTTTTCTTTCTTTGTTTCCTTAGTCTATGTTTGAAGGCTTGCTTTAAGTGGTTTCTTGTTCATTTTCTTCCTAAGCCTGTCCTTGGAGCCTAGCCTTCCAGTGGAGATAGTATTTAGGGAAAAGGCTACAAATATTAAACAGATTTTTTCAGAGGTTCGGGGAGAAAGAATTTGTCTGTACTGCTTCTTTAGTGGTCCTTGGGGAATACTTTAATCTGAAAGCTATCCTAAGCATGCTATGCAACTAATCATTTCTGTGGACAATACAGAAGTCCAGCATGGTTAACAATTTATAGCAATTACAATTTAATTTGAACTTAATAAATGGTATGGTTTTCTGTCCATGTGGTAAGGTTATGCTTAAAATATTTGACCCATTTTTATAAACTGTTAACTGTGTATTTCATATACAGTTTTAATTGTAATCTTTTTAACAACAAAATCCTGTTGTAAAAAAGCACAAATTAGATTTTCTTTAAAAGAGCATATCTAGACTTATTCTAATTTAAACTTCAAAGGTGATTTTTAAAACTGACCCCCTAAAAATTTTCATTTACCCTGGTGTGTCTTGTTTCAATCTTGCTTAAATCAGAAAGCAATTACCACCAAATATGAGGATGCACAGACAGGGTTATGTAGACATAAATGAGCTTTTAAAATGCTTTAAAATTACTTTGAGTGACTTCCCTATATAAAATCTTGTAACCTGAGTGATGTATTAAATTAAAGCTAAATCAAAGGTTAGTGCATGAGAGCAGTCATATGCGTACTCTTGAGGAGTGAAGGGTTTACAAACAGATTTCTCTCGGGGAAGAAAAGCAATTGACACCCAATTAGTTAAAGCATATTCCTAAAGCTCAATGACTCGAGAGCAAATTACAGTTGTCATTGTGGATTTGTGAAGCGTGCTGAGCCATGATGCGTTCTTTCAGAGGGAAGTTGCTTAGACATGAAAGTATAAAAAGGAAAACACATTAGAGTTCTCCATGCTTCTATAATATCTGAGCCTCAATAAAACAAATTTGTAAAGTAACCATGAAGTCAGCTGGATGCATTTTTATGGATTCCTGCTGCTTGTTAAAAACCTGTTGATGACTCACCAAGCTTGGAACCAAAATGTGGTATATCAGTACCTTCCTCCCTGCAATTGGTGGGCCCTTGGTTTTGTAGCTCTAAGTGGTCACAGAGATGGTCTGTGACTGAGCAAAACAATGTGAGAGAAGGGGATTTGCTACGTGACTAGGAAGAGGTGGGTATATTGCTCTTTGTCTCTGAGAAGGACTTCTCCTCCTTCAAGTGGAAGATCAGTGCTGTGTGATCAAGGAAACCCTCATCAACAAGGGAAGTTTTCTAACTTCTTTCCTCTTTCTTTATTCACATGTGCTTCATATGAAATAGCCCCAAGCCTGGACTTTATTATCAGTCAACCATTTTAGCAAGATTGTGCAAGAGGGGAAGAGCTGTCATTTACAAATAGACATGGGTCTGGGAAATAACCTTATTACTTTTTTTGACTAATTTAAGAATAGCCTCTGTTTGAATATGGTGAAGCAGTACAGTTGTACATCAGAAACGGCATCACCTATTCACAGCCTCCTTTAAAGCCTCAATCAAGTATGCTTCAGCAAATGCAGGATCAGGTCCTCTCATAGCAATGCCTCAGCCTAATGCACCAGCCACATGCTTAGACCTGGCATCCTTTGTCTGTATGCAATGCCCATGGCAGCTGCCTGTCCAGGGCACAGTGCTGCCTGTCCAGGGCACAGTGCTGCCTGTCCAGGGCACAGTGCTGCCTGTCCAGGGCACAGTGCTGCCTGTCCAGGGCACAGTGCTGCCTGTCCAGGGCACAGTGCTGCCTGTCCAGGGCACAGTGCTGCCTGTCCAGGGCACAGTGCTGCCTGTCCAGGGCACAGTGCTGCCTGCACAGGAAACGGTGCTGTCTGCCA
>VYXF01009247.1:193788-217722 GCA_013397295.1 Polioptila caerulea | reverse complement strand
CAGGGCACAGTGCTGTCTGCCCAGGGCACGGTGCTGCCTGCCCAGGGCACAGTGCTGTCTGCACAGGGCACAGTGCTGTCTGCACAGGACATGGTGCTGCCTGCCCAGGGCACAGTGCTGCCTGCACAGGGCACGGTGCTGTCTGCCCAGGGCATGGTGCTGTCTGCCCAGGGCACAGTGCTGTCTGCACAGGACATGGTGCTGCCTGCACAGGACATGGTGCTGTCTGCAGGCACAGCAGCTGTGGCCCCATGGGCACGAGGGCTGTGGCACGTCTGCAGGAGTGGTGAGGCGTGGGGTCAGCAGGCAGCGTCACCCGGAGCCGGCTGGTGGCCCACATCACGCGGCTTGCACGGCTTCAGTCATCCTCTTGATTCAGCAGCTTCAATGTGGTCCTGAATAAGGATGCTTTACTCAACTGGAAGCAGAAACTACTTAGCGATGAAGTAATTTAATCACGCTGCTCATGAAAAGCCCTCACTGTTAATTAATGGTATTTGTTGGAGCTCCCAGAATACAATCATTGAAACAAAGACTGAATTGAGAAAAAATGGAGGGAATTTCTTGAGAAATTTGAATATAAAACAAACTTTGTAAGGATTTGAAGCGTGTCTGCTTGATTTAATTGGTCTTAAGGAACCCACTCCAAGGTTCTAGGTACATTAAGACAATTTGAACATTTTCTGATTTTCTTTCTTTGTAAGTTTATTGCTCAAGAATAGGTGAAGAGTTTTACCACTGTTATTGAGAGCCTTATGCAATAAAGAGAATTTTTATATTCTTTCTGTTTAGTGCGAATTTTGAAAACCGTGTTCTTTGTCTCCTCTTCTGTAGCTGACACAGAATATAGGAAAGGGTAAGGAAAGATAAAGGTAGACTCAGCCATAAAGAAGAGAGAAATCTTAAAATAAGTATGAAACCAGGAAATCCAACAGGAAGCTCTCACAAACTTAATGGCAGCTAACTCTACATTTTGTGATAGGGAATTGAAACTTGTATAAAGCCTCATAAAATATAATAAAGAAAAAAATGCATTCATATATCTGTTACTTCTTTCAACATAAACAGTAAAAGATTTTGTTTTATTTTAGAAGATTTTTCTGTCATTGCTCTGATTTTAGTCTTTGTCAGGTAGTAATATTAAACTTATATTACCTATTAAACTAAATAATACTGCTATAAATTTTATTTAAATTTTTTCACTTAATTTGACCATCTTGTCTTTGCAGGAACCTCACCCTTCTCAAATAAGACCTGAAAGTGGTCCACAAGCAGGTGGAACCAGACTTACTATCTCTGGTATAAATCTGGCCACTGGTTCCAAGAAGGATGTTCAAGTTTCAGTTGGTAGCCAGCCTTGCAATGTGTACGTAGCATGTGTAACTAACAATACAGTGCTGTGTTCTAAAAAAGCAACAACCTTTTTTGCCCTTTATAAATTAGGCAAATCCATTGTCTAGATCTTAGTAACTCCTCTGTTGCAATGGACTTCTGCATGTAACATTCAGACAGAAACTCACTCAGAGCCTTCAGCGGAAGGAGCAGCTATAAAAACACCTTAAGTGGGAGAATTCAGATGTCCAAAGATTTCTCCACTTTTGGCTTTCTCTGCTAGACTGCCTGCTTCAAACCCACCCATGCTTTCACTCAGTATGTCCTCAGTGGTTCTGTATCAAATATTCATTTTCTAGTCTCCCATGGTTTGTTCTTCTACCTTCTTTTTCCTTTTATTAATTGCTGCCCTTGTCTTTTCTGGAAAAAAAGGAAGGACACTAAGTATGCTGACATTGCATTGTTCCTGTGTTTGTACACTTTGTTGTTATATCTCTTTTTTTTTCAAAAAAGCTAAAGTGACCTGATGGAAGTGTTATCTCCTCTCATAACTACTTGGTACCCAGCAAAAATAGAGCCCCAGTTTTGTTGTTCTGTAGTATACAGTAAAAGAATACACAACTCCATAATGTTAATAACAGAAGATGTTTCCTCTTCTTTTTTTTTCTCCCATCTAGTACTGAATTTGGAGATGAGATCATCTGCATTACAGGACGTAATAACAAGGTTGAACCTGTTCTAGTCATAATGAACTATGGGGGCACGAGAATTACTGTACCACAGCTGTTCACATACAGTGAAAATCCTACTGTCACCAAATTCCTGCCGGTAAATAGCTTCAGCAGGTAATGAAATGTTTGTTATAACTTTTTTCACAACTGGCTTAAAATATATGTAATATGTAATAAAAATATTAAATATAGAATTGTTTGGAATAAGCTCCTGTACTCTATCACTGCACACATTTAGGTACATGGGGTTTGTGGTCTTAATTGCAATTGATGTTTGAACATATTAGGTTTACTTCCAAATTTTCATCCCTTTTCAAAGGTCAATGTAACAAGTGTAGCATCATAACCTAACAAACAGAACATTAAAAATAAATTCGGCTGTGACCTCTCCTGGAGATTTTAGTACCTGTCTCCTTGAATATTGAGTAATCTCTTGTATAAAACAGGATTTGTTTTTCATGTTTCCTTTTCATTTTTGGTTGGGCGACTTTGGGGCCTGGAATTTTTCTCTGGTAAATCAATAGTGATTTACGCCATGGAATTTAAATTACTTTTTTTTTCTTTTATATAAATAAAAGCCTATTTTTTACGGATTGCTTTGAGGTTTACTATCCCTCTAAATCCATGTCACTTCAATGACTTCAATTCCCACTGGCAAAGTGCATTCATTCTTCTTCTATGTCAATGTATTATTTTTTAAACAATGAGCTGCAAATAAAAGGGACTAGAGAAGCCAGGTCCTTACAGACCTGTGGAAAATATACTCTCACCTTTGTCTCTGTGTGTTTTGTAGGCAGAGTTATTTTAATAGTAACATTGGAGAAGTAAAGCACACAAAGATTGGCATTAATGTACAGCCAAAAATCTTGGCAAAGCAATTTGTACTTTTTCTTCAATTCTGATGTTTTAAATAGACTTTTAAGTTGACATTGATCTCTTTAAATGCTTTCATTATCAATAGCTTTAACAGACATCCTTTTTGTAGGATATCTAATTGTCATATAGGCATTATACACAGGTTTTTTTCAGTGGAAGCAATAGCAGTGCAGGATGAAGCAGTGTAACTGTGATAGTCTGCCAATGACTTGACTTCATTTTTAATTCTGCCTTGCAGTGGAGGGAGAAATATTACAGTAACTGGAACTGGTTTTGAGCTCATCCAGACTTTCTCATTGGTGGTGTATGCAGAGCGTCCAGAAGCAGGGAGGATGAATCAAAAAAAGGTAATTTTCTTTCTTTTCCCCCAAAGGCATAACACTGGATGCACAACATATAATCTGTTCAAAAACTGCATATAAACTTTCCCACTGGACTTCACTGAGCTTGGACTGAAATAAGGTTTGAACGGATTTCTGAGTCTGTTCAGGGTTTTCCTGTGGGAGAGGATCTTGACTTTCTTACAATCTTGCCTTACATTCACTTGTACTTTGCAATCTTCTGCATTAAAATTAATTTCATTCAATGTGGATAAGGATAAAAGGTGTATTTCAGAATTTGGAAGTGTTTGGTTTTTTCTTTATTCTTCTCCTTCTTCTCCCCCTGCATGTGTTAGCAATTTGCCTGAAGCAGGATCTAAATCTAGACAATGCATACTACTCAGCTTTGCAAATCAGTGTCTTTTATTTCCTCACATCTCAATGAACCAAGTCTTCTTTTCTTTCTTGCTTCATGCATATTCCACCTGCAATAGGTCACAAAACTGTTGTGAAAAATAACATTAAAACCCCTTCTTGCCTCTCCTGTTAAGAGGAACTGACATTACCAATAGTCTCAATTTCCCCCTCTTCTAGTGAAGATCACAATTTAATGACATGATTTAGACTTAAAAGTGATCTTCCAGTAAGAATATTATAAGACTCTTTCTAAGGTTCGCTCTTCAGTGTAAGACTGTCTTGTGATCCATAAAGGGTTGGTAATGTGAAAGTTTTGTATTATATGCATGATTCAACTTCTAGAGTATTCCAAAGCCAGCTGGATTAGGATCCATTAGAACCCTACCTCTAAAGGGTTTTAAAAGGAAAATTGCCTACATTTTTTAGGTCATAAACTTCAAAAGGTAATTATCTTGATAATCTTGACTCCCAGGACAATCTAAAAGTCTATTTAGCATTCTTGACATTGTTTATCAACATTTCTTACACCTCCTTTTATGTATGCTCGACCTGCTAGCCTAAGTCAGCATTACCTATAGCACACATTGTCCATTAAGACTTTGCAGACTACTCAGCTTTTCTAATCTTTTGTTTGCTTTCACTTACACCACAATATCAGAAATGTTGGGGAGAAGCTATCAAGTTGCATTGAGTCATGAAGTGAGAAACAGAGGTGTTGATAGAATAAACATTGAGGGTTCCTATTAGTGTTCTTGCCTGTGGTTGATGTTACTGAATGACTGCAAGTGTCAGGGTAAGCACATTTGTTGAATTGGGGATGGAGGATGGGTGAACTGAGTTGCTACCTTGAGTAACTGAGTGACAACTGTTGAATTTTATTCCAAAGTTTCACTTAATAATTGTATTGAAGTTCAGCAAGGTATTATGTGGTGTAAGCAGAGAAGAATTGACCCAAGCTACTCAAAGGTACAAGAGATGATCAGGATTAATGGTGGCATGTTAACTTTCTAATCTGAGAGGAATTTGATGGTATCAGTTCCACAGAAATTGGAGGCAGTGGAAACTGATCCTTAGGCCAAGCTTCTTCTGCAGGCAACTGCTAGAATATAGTGAATCGATGATTTATTCCCATCAACAAATTTATTTAATTTTCTTTTTCAAAAATACTTCATACTATGGTATTTCTGCTGTATGGAGAGGATATAAATTCAGTGGTTTTCTTTCTATGGTCTAAAGTTATCAACAGTTATGTACAGAAAGGAATCTGACTCTAAAATGTGCATGTTCTTCTTCGTGTCTTGTTTCTTACAGTTTTATGGAAAGGTTGTGACAAGACTTAATGAAACCACGGTGGTTTTTTCTTCCCCACCAATACTGGAAGACCCAGAAAACTATAACATTACCACTGTTATTCTAATGGATCATTATAATTTGGTTGTAAAAAATGAGAGCCACTCCTTTGCCTATGTCGCAGACCCAACTTTTGAAAACTTCACAGATGGCATCAAAAAGCAAGTCAACAAACTTATTAATGCAAAGGTAAACTTGTCAAAAGTTGGTGCTTGTTTATTTTGTCCTTGAAGCATGTATGGAATTTTTTGTTCCTTTCTCAAAGCCTTAACAGGTGTTTGGTGCCATACCCCAAATTCTTGGTAGAGCCCCTTACCTCTGCTAGATGATGAAGATTGACAGATCCCCTTTCCTCCCCCACCCCTTCTCAGAAAGAGTTCCTGTCTTTTTTAGCCATACTTTGGGTTTGCCGAGGATGCCCCCTCCTGCTGAGTCTGGCATTTGCATTTGGAAATGCCCTCTCCCAACAGACCTCCCTGGAACTGGAAGGGACATCTCATCTCACACCAGGAAGGGAGAGGAATCCCATAATTCCCAATCACTCTGCTGTTCTGTAGGCTGCAGTGCAAATCACACCTGCTGCTAAAAGTGATCCAAATGGAAAGTTGCAATTCAGGATTTCTTGTCCCCCAAGACTTTATGATGATAACCCAGCCTTTTATTTTCTGTCTAGGGCAGTAACTTGAACAAAGCCATGACAATAGATGAAGCCCAGGCTTTTGTGGGTGATGAGCCTTGCAATATAAAAACTCTAACTGAAACAGACTTGTATTGTGAGCCACCAGAAGTACAGCCTCAACCAAAGAAACGGCAGAAGAGAGATACCATCAATAACCTTCCTGAATTCATTGTAAGTTACCTTTTCTGTTGAATTTAGTTTCCTGTATCAATAACACTGTTACACTGCCTCTTGACTGAAGTAATTTGTTCTCCAAAGTTGTTGCAGTACTGTGAAGAAACTCTGCAGTTCTTTCTTCCTCCAGCTTCTGCCTACTGCATAAAAGATGTCACACATAGAGAGCAGTCTCAAGGCTGCCAAATACCTTCTACCTTCATTATATAGAAATTTAGAACTCTAGCCAGACAGACTGGGGATTTTTCTTCCTCAGCTAAGCAAAATTAAATTACTTTATGGAATAAAGTGCTAGTGACCCAAATGCAGCTTAAAATATTCAAAGTATTTCCTTTGTTTGGCAGTTTGAGCTGGAAATTCACTTGTGAAAATTAGTAAGAATTTAGAGTGCAGCTGAGAAGTGTACCACCTTACATTTGCACTTGTTGAAACTAATGTCTGATTTTATCTAATTAGGTAAAATTTGGACTCCGGGAATGGATCCTTGGAAGGGTGGAATATGATAACCGTGTGACTGATATCCCACTGAATCTTATTTTGCCACTGGTTCTTATTCCTATGATAGTAATCATTGGTATTTCTATCATCTGTTACAGGTAAGCTCTTCTAATTAGCTGCTTTTGTTTCCCTAAAGCTTTCAAGGTACTACCTAATTGTTTTCAGCTTGGTCTACAGAAACTATCTTCATCTTTTTATGGGCTGCAGAGTTAAGAAAAGAGGTTACAGCTGGAAATATGTATGAGCAGCAGTTTATTCCTCTCACGCATGCCAAATTCCTTGGTGTCAGTCAGCCCAGTCCCTCCTTTATATATAAACACAATTGGTCCCAGGCTTCCCAAGTAAACAGTTGCAGACTGAGTTGCACACATACCCCTTTGAAATTGCAGCTAAAGTGGCACTTGTGAAGGAGATAACTTATTCTGTAGAAATACCCATCAACATTTATGCTGCCTCAGTCAGCACCGTAGGTCTGAGCTGGATGCTGTTGACTAAGGGGTCATTTTTGGTTTTCCAGCTAAATTACCCACACATAAACTTCATGATTAATGTTGGAATTCATGCTTCATAAAGAGCTGGAATATATGTCTGTGTTTCACTTAAAACCTGCTTGGTCCAATTGCAAGGTTACTAGTGAGGGCCTCATACTGCCCCTCAGGAAGAGGTGGATTTCACTCTCTTGGTGCACATCCATACAGCTGAAGCGTGTGCTGTGGAGTCCTTGTGAACCTCCATCAAACCTTCTGAGTTTGATCCTAGACACACTCTTCGCTGGCACAGAGCCAGTACAGGACATGTTGCAAGCAATCCTTGTTCAGTGCATAAAAACTGAGTTCCTGTACTTGATTGAAAGCATTTGTAGCTACTTCTTACTGGATTTTGAATTACTGTCCCCAGTCTGCTTTGAAGCAACCAGCCCATGATAGTGCCAAGTTGCTTTACATGGAATGAAGATTTCCGCCACTGTTGCACCTCCATTCTCTTTCTGATGTATTTTAAAAAATCAAAGCCATGAAAATTTCTTCCAGTCCTTGGGCTTCCCTTTCAGAGCTGTTGCAAATTATTTACTTTTGCATTTTGTAACTTATTTTAAATCTTACTTCTGTTCCATAAAGACGCAAGAGCCAACAAGCAGAACGAGAGTATGAAAAAATTAAATCACAACTTGAAGGCCTGGAGGAGAGTGTCAGAGACCGGTGCAAGAAGGAGTTCACAGGTATTACAGATATTTTCACTGCTGTGGGTCCTCTCCAGCAATCAAAACATGCTGGAGGACTGGTGCTAGCTCACTAAATCTGTCTTCTGGGAACAAATAATCAATACATCTTAGTAGTCTTCATTACTGACATTGACATAGAGCAGATATTTTGCTATTATGTATGGGAGAAGTAAATAAAATAAAATAGGTGGCTGAGGTTATTAAAAGAAATTGATTATTTTAGACTAAAGGAAGAACAGAAGGGAGTAGAAACTAATTGAGATTGGGGTTACTTATAGCCATTAGTGTGATTGGCCATTAACACAAAGATAAGAATGTTTTGTAGTGACTAACAATGCACTTAATATTTAGCACAATGACTGCATGTGGAATGTATGCACATTAAAAACTGTTTTCAGAGCTGCAAAGTTTATTTGCAGCCATCAGCATACAAAGGGATAATTTGGTAAGCTCAGAGGAAAGAAACAGTACTTTACCCTGTTCACCGTGGGAAAATCTTGAGCTTGATTAGAGGAGCTAGCTAATTGTTCTGTGTAAATGTAGAGGTATTATCCCAGGGAAGACAGCAGGATGTGTGAAGGCTCAGCATTTTTATATGTTGAACTACTCATTGCAATGCTTAAATTAGACATCTCAGTGCAAACTTTGCAAATATTGGCCTAAATGATTATCATGAAATGTCACTTCATTATCTGAATTATACTTGCAGTTGGGTCATGTTGAAATAATCTCTATTGAAAAAAAAGAAACACATGCTTTATTGCTAAAGAGGAAACACTATTTCATATTGACAGTGGCCAAAAAGAAGGATTGAATAGAACAGCAATTTCAGGTTAGAGTTTGATATTAATTTAAGAAGCTCAGGGTATCTCAAAGATTTCAGCCATACTGGAAATCTCCCTCAGTTTTTTTTTTGTTTTTTTGGCTTTTTTTTGGCATTTCTGGTACAGGATGTTGTTTACTTGTACCAGCTTGCTTTCTCTGGAAAACCAACTCCTTCCAGGTTCTGAACACAAACTAGAAGCAAATGTTTGAATCAATCCCAAATGGGCTTCATTTCAAACTGTGTTTTGAACTGTGAGAGGATCTATCAAGGTTCTTCCTCCCTCTCCCCACCTCTCCCAGGGCACTTCATACCTGTTTCTGAAAGGAGAAGGTACCTTTCTCTTGCTGGGGCCAGAGAGTTACTACCTGTTGGGTTGAAAGTTTCCTCTCTGCTCCACACTGTACCAAGGACTAACCCTGGAGGAGTAGAATGCACATCAAAGGAGTAATCCAGTTCCAAAACTACATCCACCTTGACTTTCAGTTAAATGAAACACTGAAGTCAAAACACGTTCTGGTTCCATACTGTGAAACTGTAATGTCAACAGCACAAAGTGCAAACTCTCTAAAATACATGGGAACAAAGCCAAGGAAAGGGACAGCAGGAAGGAAGTGCTAATACTACACAGAGGGAAACCGGAAGATTCTTTGTCCCTCAGCCTTGATGAATGCTCTAAAATAAAGAGGCAAATGAATAAGAGCAGTGCAACTCCTGAGACCATAGGTATTAATTAACATGGTATTCCAATCAATCAGCAGTATTGGGTAATTGGAAAGCCTTCAGCTAGAGTAGCTGCTCCAAAGGATGATGAATTTTTGTCCCTTTTAAAAACTTCAGGCTTTTGAGTCCCACAGAAATATTTCCATCAATTTCAGTGAACCATTTAACCTTCTTCCTTTCTGCCATCCCCTTCCTTCCTATTAAATTAGCTTGCTTTACACTTGAAACCTCTCTTTCCAGGATTGCTGTGTTTTTAAAAGAACTTTCTGCACTAACTAGACTCAGAAGGTATAGAATATAGATTGGGAAAAAAGAAAAAATAAAAACAAAACAAAAAATATTGCAATGCCTTTTTCTAGTTCTGTACTATAATCCTACATTCATTCCTATGAACTCATACATACACCATAAAGACCCTTTTACATATAGGCAGCAGCAAGGAAACCATCAGTGCTAAAGGCAGTTATCCTCATGTCACCATAGGATTAGCTGTGGTTGTAGTTAATAGGATGATTGTTAAAAATAGCAAGAGAAAATGTGAGATGAAATAAGTTTTCACTGCTGAGCTGCTTTTTCACTATTACAAGGCACTCAAAGAGCTTGTATTGCCTGCAGAATTTTTAAACTGAACCATTAAACTGCATTGCATGTTGCAGATCTAATGATAGAGATGGAGGATCAGACAAATGATATCAATGAAGCTGGAATTCCAGTACTGGACTACAAAACATACACGGACAGAGTCTTCTTCTTGCCCTCCAAAGATGGAGAGAAAGATGTGATGATTACGGGAAAGCTGGATATTCCTGAGGCCAGGCGCCAGACCGTGGAGCAGGCTTTGTACCAGTTCTCCAACCTCCTCAACAGCAAATCATTTCTCATTAATGTGAGTACTGAAGTAGATTCACCTTGTCTCTTAGCTAGGCATACCTGTGTATATGTGTGCAAGACAGCAGGTTTGCAAGCACAACA
Source organism: Polioptila caerulea (assembly GCA_013397295.1). Classification (NCBI taxonomy): domain Eukaryota; kingdom Metazoa; phylum Chordata; class Aves; order Passeriformes; family Certhiidae; genus Polioptila; species Polioptila caerulea. Next base: position 207,608 of record VYXF01009247.1, on the reverse strand, counting down.
GAACCAAAATCAATAAAAATAAGTGATTTTCATATGGTTCTGATTTCACAGTAACAATGGAAGGTATGTGGCATCACAGCCAGAGCTTCCTGTTGGATCTCATATTTCTGCGCCAGGTCATGTAATATGGAGTTAGTCAACATTGCAGTAGCTGTAAAAAGCAGGTATTTCCCAATCTGGCGTAAAAACTGGTGTTACAAGTTGGTTTAGCCTTTTAAGAAATGTGATCAGAGTGCTGATTCCATCCTGGCTCCTCACAGGAGTCACCTGTGGATAGCCACCTACCAGAATCTCTGCCTCAATGAAGGCAGAGGCTCCTCAAGTGGCCTATTCATCAAGACTGATGAGTGCTCACAACTGCTCTGAAGAGACTTATAATTGCTCACTCTCAAAAACTGAAGCTCATTGTCAGACACCTAAATATAGATTTAGGCTTCTAGCTTTTTCTCTGTCTCTCTTTTATATTTTTTTTTTTAATTGAGAATCCAGAGCAAGTTAATGGTAGAATTAGTTTATGGCAGATGAGAGCCATTTACAGGTGTACTTACATTAGTGTCTTTGTAATTTGATGTGAAAGGGCTGGGAATTTGGGGGAGAGGGGAGCTGATTTTGTCTTTTAAAATTGTCACAGAAGACTATTTTACATTTAATTAAAACATCCTTTTTAGATAAGATTTTAGTTAAGTATATAAGCATTCCTTAGGTCAGTCCAGTACATTGTCCATCTACAACCAAAATTTTGGCAACATTTTCTTATAAGAGGTTCTTTCAAACTTCTGAAAACCTTTTCATTCAGTGCTTAGGAGATTTAATAATAAAATAATATTGCTTGTCTTCTTAGTGCAGATAAGTGTTGAAGTTCTTCAGAAACTTGTCATCTGACTTGATTTCACATTTGTTTTTCAGTTTATTCACACGCTGGAAAACCAAAGGGAGTTCTCTGCTCGAGCTAAAGTGTATTTTGCATCTTTATTGACTGTTGCTTTACATGGAAAACTAGAATACTACACTGACATCATGAGGACACTGTTCTTAGAGCTGATGGAGCAGTATGTTGTGGCCAAAAACCCAAAGCTGATGCTAAGAAGGTTTGAATGATTGTCATATTTTCAGTATGTCTCTGGCTTTCTGTAAATGTGTTTCTTTTGCAGTGTGACTATGGTGAAATGCTGGCTTTCTGTAAAAGTCAAAAATCACTTGGCCCAAGCATGCTAGCAAGACAAGCCCAACAGGAGCAGCTATGGAGGGCACCAGCAGGATGCTGGACAGGATTGCTTATTCAAATACTGCAGTGTAGGAACACCTACCTTACCTTGAAATACCACACTGAACATTTCATTTACATTTTAATCTAACTTTATTCCAAGTGATCTAGCATTTTTACCACACATCACCTCCATATTGAGCACACATAATCAGCTGCCTTGTGCATTCAGTGAAGGCTTGCTCTAGTGTTTTAACCCAGCTGTTACTCCCAATAAATTTCAATAGATCTTGCTCTGTGCATGTTGCAGCTTTGTAATCTGTAGGTTGTTTCCCAGTAACTGCACAACTGGGTGAATTTTTTAGCTCTCACAGCGTAGACCCAATTTAAGATTTTGAATAAAGGATGTGTCTGTTTCAGCAGTGAGATGAAGGTACCTACTCAGGAATGATGAGCAATACAAAGCACTTATCCTAAAGCAAGTATATGCTTTCAAGACTCTATAGGGAAATGATTGCATTAGGAGACTGAATGCAGTTAAGCATGCAAAAATATTACATTTCAAGCAACCAGTGGTTTGTTTTTTTTTAAAACCTTGTCATTAAGTGCCCTTACTATATTCGGGGTTGTTCTTTTTTTCAGATCTGAAACAGTTGTTGAGAGAATGTTGTCTAACTGGATGTCTATTTGTTTATATCAGTACCTCAAGGTAAGAGTTGAAGTCTGTTGCCTGTGGGGGTTTTTCTTAATCAGTAATACTTAAAAAAACTTCATTGAGTATGTCTTTTGATTTTGCTTTATTTCATTTCCTTTTCCTTACATAGGACAATGCCGGGGAGCCTCTTTATAAATTGTTCAAGGCTATCAAACACCAGGTAGAAAAAGGCCCAGTGGATGCTGTATTGAAGAAAGCAAAGTATACACTGAATGACACAGGTTTACTGGGAGATGATGTAGAGTACACACAGTTGGTAAGCAAAGCATGATTAATAGATCATAAAACCATTTTTATTCTACAATTAATTCCTATAGTATTAAGTCTGTACACAGTTTTTTAGACTACTGTGAACTGCATAGAAATTCTGGTCATGGGCAGAGTTGTCAATAGTTTGACCAAAACAAGTCTCCAAGCAGGAAAACAGAATTATAAAGTATCTTCTAAAATAAAATTCAAATCCTACCAGTGCAGGATCTACTTCAATAAATCCCTTTCAAAATTCTCAGTCAGTCTGAAAAGTGGTCAGGATGTTTGGCTCCTTCCCTTTTCCCATCTAAATTCATTGGCAATTGATTTTTGCAGAATTCTTGCACTGAACTTCAGGTTTTCTCCCTTGTAATTGCTGCTAATCAGCATATAGAACTCATTTTAGGGATAATTTTATTAGTATACCAGATTGTGCCCCTCTGTGGTCCTGTGAGATGGCTTCACAATTCTCCAGAACATTTTATGAAACTCTTTCTACATTTTTTTCTCTGTGAGTCAAGATCTCCTGAACGTGGGCAGCCCAACTGGCATTGAAAGTTGTTTACTTCCTCTTAGGGAAATAATTCCCTACAGTGCCTCTACAGCCAGTTCTGGAGGCCTGAGTTAGTTGCTTCAAGTGGGATGAAATGGACATTCCTGTCAAAGCAACTGCCTCCCTGAACTCAACCTCCTCCTGTATCTGATCACCAGTGCCATGGTCCAGTGTTTTCTATTACAAATTCTAGTTTAACTTAATTCTGTTCACTGTCAGAAATTTCCACCACTTTTCAAACATACTCCAGAACAGAGATTCACTGTCCTTTTGGAAATACTCAAGCAGCCCAATCTTTAGCTCTCCAGGGAGTGTAAAATCTAGTTTTACTCTGACAGTGTTGCTGGTTTTCTTCAGGGTGCAGTGTAGTGAATGTCAAAGATGCACAGACTGTCCTTCAGAGACCAATTCATGATTTATTTTCCCTTTCTAATTTCTTTTTTATTGAGATGTTAGGAGCCACTTGTAGTTGTCTTCAACTGAGAAAGATGCAGTGATGTATATGCTGCGTGGAAAAGAAATTTAATAAAAAACTTCATTAAGTCCCAGGTTGTCGGGAGTGGGGGGGGTGGAAATCACCATTTTATGTATTCTAAAAGGATGCTGATGGGAGGGCTGGTGGGAGAAGAGTACTGTAGGACTTGCACTCATGGAGTCACCAGACTGTGACCTAGAGTACCTGGATGAAGAATGTGTTGGGCAAGAAGAAATTTTAAATTTGGCAGGTATTTTGGGAGTTATGAGTAACTGTCTTTTATAAGTGCCACCCACAGAAAACACACTGATTAGCAATGCTGACTATAATTTCTGTTGTGTAGGGAAAACAAAATTTACTTGACTGTACATCATGTAAGGCTTAATGGCAATAAGACTTCTTTATCTGGTCTGTTTCTTTTCATTAAAAAAAAAAGCCTGCAATTAAGTTAAATGATTCAGTGTGAAGGCAGAAAATTCATGTATGCAATCAGATGTGGGCACAACATGCATATTAGCTAGACATTAAACATTGTAACATTGTACAGTAGCAGTATTTGGTCCAGACTTACAGATTTCCCATCAAACAAATATTTTATGTATGTGCATGCATGGAAGTTGATGAGATGTATGCATATGTGAATATATGTATGATAAAAGATTATGGAGGGCATACTATTGCCATTAGTTTTTGGGATCTTTGGCATGATGATGATATTGTAGTAACTCTGAACAGTTGGGGAGCATTTGTGCACCAATGTAGGTTAAAGCATGAGTTAATTCCTTCACTTTTGCCTGAAAGTGAGACAAGGTGGAGCATAGCATAGAGCAGTTGTCTGCTCTCTAATTGTTCTTATTTAAAAGATGAATCTGTTTTGCATCACTGGTTACACTGACATGCTGCATACTGAACCAGCAGCAAAATCATGTCTAATTACCATAAAGCTAATAGGAAAAGGAAGGTGAAATCTCATGATTAGTTTGAGTGTTCTGTCAAGGGACAGTGCAATCATGTTTAATTTGACTGCCGTATGGCACAGCTTTTCTTCGCTGTTTAGAAATACCAGCTATGCAAGTTTATTTCTGAGTCTGATGTGATAAATTCAGGCATTATGGTTGGCAGGACCACGTGTATCTGAGAGCTGCAGTGCTTTGCATGTGCCTGGCCTCCTGAGTTACCTGACTGGCAAAAGATCCACAAGGGCTCTGAACTGTAATACTGATTCAGCTAGTGAAAGAAAAAGGATTTTAATAGTATCTATTTGGGGGGTTTGATTATTTTTTTCCATCTGGGGAGATATTCTGGACATGGTTTTCTTATTTGCTTTTGTCTATATTGAAACTGATGTTTACATAGCAAAGCTACTTTCAAAAAAATCGGTCTAGATTTAGCAAATTACAGGCTTTCAAGAAATTCTCTTTAACATTAAAAAAACCATGTCAATACTATCAGAAAACACTAATATTTTAGAACTAGCATAAGCTACTTAGGTGTATTCCCTGAAGCTATTAGAGTTATTATGACAACAGTAGGCAGTAAATGAGGTTTTCAAAAACACAAGGTAATAGAAATTACTTTTATATGTACATACATATATGTATGTGTGTGTGTATTTAATGAGCAGCTGGTAACAGGAGGTGAATTTTGGAGAGCTGAACAACTCACTGCTCATCAGCTGAGCCATGTTAAATTACCATATGTACAGAAGTAGTTTGCTCATCTTCACAGCCATGAAAAAAGCTTAAAGGAAGGCAGAAGCACATAATATTCTAGGAGTTCAACAAAACACAATTCAAATGATTATTGGGAACTTGTGAAATTTGGTCACTGCAATACTTGGCCTTTTTTATGTTTAAGATTATCAGGTTAAACGTGAAGCATGTAACGAGTCAGTGGTCCAACTGCTTTGTTCCTGTGTGTTTCTTTTTAATAAACTCCCAAGACTTAATAATATTAGCATATTAGACATGACTAAATCTATTCTGTATCTTTTCTGTCTTGTCATAGTGGGAGAAATTAACTGGAATTTATGACAACTGGTTGGTTGGCTGCATAACAGCAAAAGATCCTTCAAATAATCTTTCAAATCCGTGTTCCCATTGCAAATACGTGTTGCTGTGCAATAATCATTGCATGGTGAATTTTAGACACTGTTTGCACTTAAATCAGCCAGAAAAATGGATTCAGAGGTAATTCAGCAGTGATTTGCCTTAATAACACTGAACATTCTTTTCTTCACAGACAGTTAATGTATATGTGCAAGAGGGAGGAAACGATTCCATACCTGTGAAAGTGCTGAACTGTGATACTATATCACAAGTAAAGGAAAAGATAATAGACCAAGTCTATCGAAATCTGCCGTGTTCTCAGTGGCCAAAAGCTGACAGCGTAGTTCTTGGTACGTAGTTACTTGTGATACTCTATTGAGCAGGTGAGACCTGTTGTGTGACTTTGTATTTTCTGAAAAAATATAAGAGGTTTTTATTGCTTGGTTATGATATGGTTTGTTGTTTTGTTTTTGGTTGGCTTTAAAAAAAAAAAAAAAAAGCTGAATTCATGTTCAGCAGAATGCAAAAATACAGCATTTTGCAGCAATCTGAATATGCCTTAAAAATTAACGTTTTCTTACAGAGTTAGTTTTTCTTGACTCCTAAAGTTTTGGTATACTGTCATCAGCATTGCAAGAGCCTGTTAATGACTATTGGCACAAATGAATTCATGTCTGACAGAGTCAGTATCTCAGGTACTAATTAATGTGATAATGACAGCATGGATAATTAACTGATGGAGAAGTAATGATGCAATTTCAGAAAGTGGTACTGATTTGTAGTTGCCTTTATGATGATTATTCAAAAGAATTATAACTTACAGGAACTGCACTTTTAGGAGATGATGTACCACTTAGTCTCTGAAAATCATCCTCCTTGAAGACTTTCAAAATAGCTGTTCTCTTCTTGACAAAAAAAAAAAATGGAAATGGTGTTCCTTAAAAGGCCTAATAAACTCAGAATAAAAGCTCCAATTAATATTTTTTTCAATATTTTCATTGCTGCATTAATCTGAAAGAAGAAGATGGAATTTTTGCACTTCAGAAAATCCTAGTAAATTCCCTAAAAATGCCTTTTCTATTCCATGAAATCCTACTCTATTTTGGGCCGATAGCAGATCTTATTCTATATATATATTGAATTCTATGAGAAGAAATTTAAGTTTTTATGGAAGATAATCTGAATTCATATGCGTGGCTATGAATAGTTCATGCAAACTTCTGTAATAAAGACCAAATGATTAAGCAATAAAAAACACACATTGGGGCATGTGCTACATTATTCTTTTGATGTTCCACAATGTGTCAGTGGGTATGTAAAACATTCTTGGAGTTGTTATTTTTGCGCTTGGGTAAAAACTGTTTCTTCTCACTTTAATTACCCCTTAGAATGGCGTCCAGGTTCTACTGCTCAGATCCTCTCAGACTTGGATTTAACATCCCAGAGAGATGGCAGATGGAAGCGTATCAACACACTAATGCATTACAATGTAAGGTTTCAAAAGTATTGTTCACACCTGTTATCTGTTTTCTTGTAATAAATGAATAAAACCTTTATTTGTTTATAGAGAAATGTCAATGCTACATGCAGGTTGCCCAGAGGAGTTGTGGATACCCCATCCCTTGCACTGTTCAAGGCCAGGCTAGAAGGGGCTCTGAGAAACCTGGTCTAATGGAAGATGTCCCTGCCTATAGCAGGGGAGTAAGAAATCTTGAAGTTCTTTTCCAACCCAAACCATTCTATGATTCTATGATAAAGAATCAAAAGAAAAACACGGGTCTGGGTCTAATCAGTAAAAGGCTTGGACTGTGAAAGGCTGTGTCCAGATATTCTGCTTAAGCATTTTATATTAAAAAAAACCTAAATGCCAGCACCTTGGTTTCCTCAACGTGGAAGTATCCAAATCCAAATTCTATTTTGAACATTCAACTTTTTGTTAGGTCTCATATTCATCTTTTCTTTTTTCCACCATTTCCTACCACTGAGAATTGTCTTTGTCCTTGCTGTGCTGCTAAATAGATTTTAAGTTGGTCTGGTTTGTTCAAAAGCCCAATCAGGATATCAGATGTTGACATTGTTGTACTGCCTATTTTAAACTTCATACTGTGCTCTGTACCGCACACTTGCAAACAACTTATCTTTCCTTTTTATGCTATTTATTGCTTTCTAACAGCAGTTAATCCTGACTGGAAAAGAGAAAAGTTAGTTTTCCCTAAGAAAACAGACAGGTCTGATTCTTTATGATAAACCCCATTTTTGTCCAAAGGGCACTCACCCTAGGTTGAGGAAATACTTAAGCCTTGAAGATGCTCCTAATATTTCAGTAATCTCAGAGGAGGTGTTGATGGGATCTCTTACAGAGAGTGGGGGAGTGTGTTCTGAATTGCAGAGCCAGTTCCCCAAGAAGCCTTGGAAGGTCAGCATTTGTCACAGAGTCCCTGCAACCAATCACAGAAATCCCAGTTTACAGTTTAAGAAAGAGGTTCAGTACCACATGGTTCTTTCAAAGAATAGCTCTGTGTTTGTATTTTCAAAGGTCCGAGATGGTGCCACTCTCATCTTATCAAAAATGGGAATTTCCCAGCAGCCAGAGGATAATCAACAAGATGTCCCAGGGGAAAGTAAGTATCTTGTGTCTTCCCTAACTCCCAAGATGACTAGAAGTCAAAACTCACAGCGTGACGCTGCCATTTTGATTTTGTTTATCAAGCACTCCCATGGAGCTAAATATTCCCAGGGTTTATTTGTTGTGTGTTACCCACTGTACACTTGCAATGGTTTTCTTTGCCCTCATTATAAAAGTCTTAAACCCTAGGACTTTAACTATAATTGCTGTGAGTGCATACCCTAGCTTAATAAAAAGCACTCTTATTAAGCATTTCCTTCCATATTTTTTTTTTTAATCACACTACATCTATAGTCAGACTGTACATTTCATCTTTCCCGAGCTTTATCTCTTTTTCCTCTTTCTTCAGCCTTTACTCACATTTCTCTTCAAATTTCTTTCAATTCTTATTAGACTAAGAATTAAATGTAGTGTTCTAGAGGAACCGCAGTGAAGACTAGCTCCCCTCTCTGTGACAGAATGAATCTGATGCAGTTTTTTGTAGCATTTCTTACAACTGTGTTGGCTTGCAAACTCATCTCTGTCCCTTCAGATTTTTGTTTCAGAAGGGAGATTTTGTTTCTCCCTTCCTTTTGAGTGATGTTTCACCAGCTATACTAACTAGTTTTTTCCCAGGGCTTTTTAGTTGGCTTTGATCATTCCAGGCATTTTGTCTCTTAAGATGCATGGTTTTTCACAATTCCTTTGCTCTTTTTGAGGTTTTCAACCCTCTGAAAGTGAGTGTCAGGAATTTCCTTGTTATGTTTCTTCTCTTTCACATCACTAATGCATCTGCTGCATAATTCTTGTATTGCTGTCTGCTACAGCGTGCTGGATTTCGTAATACAGAAGAAAACCTGTTGGCTTGCAACCCATCTTAAAAGCTTTTACTTTTACATGTTAGTGTTCTGTCTAGACCAATTTTCTATATTTCAAAATAGCTTAAGACACAATATCCATCACAGCCTTGAATGCACTCAGATTTTTATGGCAATATTTACTTGTGAAGATGTTCTTTCCTTTACTGACTTCAAATTTTCAGTTTCTCTGGGATTTTTATCCTTATATTCAGTTATTTTACATGAGGTAGAAGTTAAATTTATGGAACAATAATTGTTGAGATCATTCTTCCTCCCATGAACTCATTTGATATGCTGTTCTGTCTAGCACTGATTGCAAAGGCCATTACTTCACCTAATAGTTTCATTTCTTTAAACAGATTTACTGATCTTGGATTTAATATGTTTCAAGAGCTAGGCAGTTAAACAGGTTGGAAATAATATGCCAGAAATGTACATTTTTCAGAAAGATGGATCTCAGCTGATAGCTCTGACATACATGGCTATTTAGCAGAAAGGTTCAGACTTTCATATGTTTTAAATGTTGGACAGGAAATTAAGACAGACAGAATTACTTGCTGTTTACTTTTTATTCTGTTCTCCTTCATTCTTTCTTTTGAGACTTTTTCCACCAGAAAGAAGAGTTTTCTCATGGTCATGTCTATACTGCTGCTGCTATGCTCACCCTTTTATTCCAAGTGCCTGGCATTGCTGGCCAAGCAGTGGCTGTTCTGTCACAGCAGGTGCCAACCCAGCATGTTAAGTTAAAAAGCCATCCAGTTTAATATAGAAGGCAGTGGAGTGCAGCCAGGCGAGGTGCTGATTCCTTGTCCCTGTTCAGTTTGGTTGCCCTGGTGGCTGGGGCTACAGCCACCTCACCTCTAAGGAAGTGGAGTGGACTGTGAATGGAGTCTGGTGGTGCCCTTAACTTGCTTTCCTTGTTTAAATAGAATAGAGGTCAGCCTTCTGTTCTGGACTGCCAGTCTTCATCCTCCTCACCTCTCTACCCTTGCACAGGCAGTAGAGAACCAGATCATGTGTTTTTTCTTTTTTTATTGGGTTAGGTTTCTTTCCTCTTGAAGATGCTCCTTATTATTCAGTATGATGAAGTATATTCAGTATATTCAGTATGATGAAGCTCTTTGAACAAGTGTAATCTGTACTCCAAGGTAAATTCCTTAGTTATCTCTGTAGTATACTAAATTGGAAAAGCAGACTTCTGGGGACAGTGCTGTCACACAAGGGCTCTTATGTGAAAGAAAAGTCTGCAAAGAATTCAGATCCCAAAGTATCAAGTGCAAGAAGCTTCCACCCTGTTTCTTCTCCACACCTGTCCTGCACCATGGTAGTGCACAAATTTGGGGTGACAGTGTTTCATGCCAAGTGCTCTGCTTTCATTAGCACTGTGAGGTCCTCAGAGCTATCTGGTGCCAACTTGTTCTGTTGGAAAGCTATAAAATGTTACAAAGCTGGTACAAAGTGAGAGCCTGCTGTGACCATGATTTGTGAGACACTGTGTATAAAAGGGAGAGGAGAGGATCAGAGGCTTCCCCTCCCACACATACACATTTATATGGCACAGGGATTTATGGGGTTTGAATAAAAAGAAATCCTATCCTGACTATGAATGAGGCTTGTGACAAAGTGGATTTCCTTTTATTCAGTCTCATTAACTTGCACCTTTTGCATTGAGAAGTGTCAGCTGAAGCCATTGACTGTCAGCCAAAGTAGGAGGCTTTGCACCAACCAAAAATGTAAAACCATGTCCAGAGATGTTGCTCTAAAACCTGGCATTGCTTCTATGCTGCTTTTATTCAGAGCTTCGAACAGGAAGACACTGGAAGCTGGAGATTGTAACAAAATAAATGCAGCATCTTTTGCTTCTGGATACAATAAATGCAGTTACTAATTCTCCAAGAAGGGGAATGGTTTCAGTGATTTCATACTAGTATTTCTGTACTGAACTATAGACCAAAACAACACATTCTGTTATTTTGGGTGTTTTTTCCTGATATTTGGTTTTGTGGGTTTTTTGTTTTGTTGGATTTTTTTCCTTTTTTAATCCTGAATACAAATAGACACAGGGTTGCAGATCAGAAATACTAATTAGCAGATCTGTTAAGGCAGCCCTTCCTTCATCTCCATGGACCAGTATTCATGGGGTAGGAGAGACTGGAAGGAAGATAATTTACAGCAGGTCGCACAAGGGGAAAGGGGCTGCATTGCATGATATTTACATCATGTTTTCTACCACTATAATTAGTCTATTTTTGCCATTAACACTCCCCCCATCACCCCAATAATTATTTTATATTGGCCAAAGAATGCCCAAGGGCCAAGACAAAGACCTCAGGGGGAAGCATTTGATCCCCTGGACAAAATCTTCTTCCTGCTTACAGCTTGATGCTTACTGTGAATAAGGAGATAAAAAGGAAGTATTTCCCCAGTCTTTTATCTTCTTCATTTCCTACTTTCCCACTGAGGAAAATATTATCTCATAGAACTGTTGTTTTCTCTTAGCAATCATATTGCTAACATGTTTTTTTGGTTCATGTTTTGAATTTCTCTTCCTCTTTCTTCCTGCTATTTATAGCAATGAAGTGAGACCTTCAGGTTGCAGAAGTTCATCTGATTGAGCTGTAGTCTCTTAATCCTTACTTTCTTATGAAAGAACTACTATTCCCCTAGTAGCCAATTCTGCTGTTGTTAAACAAACGTGGAACAAACTCAGTTGCATGTAAGAGCCAGTAATCTCAGTGGAAACCACTTTAGCTGTTTGCTCTTCTGTCCAAAGTTAAACTGGATCTTTACTGGAGGGTAAAGAGAGAATAAATTCCTTTGATTCAAAGGAGGAAGCAGGAGTGTACCAAACATCTGACTAAAGGCTGGAATACAGTTTCTGGTCTAATTGCGTTATTTGATCTGTTAATTTCCAAAAGTAAATAACAGGGATTGCAAAAGAAATTCCATACTTCATGCCCAGCAGCAGTTCTTATTGTACTGGCAGCTGATTGACATGATGGCATCTATTGTGAAATCACAACTGCTTCAAAATAAAGTGATAGCTTTTATTTTTTATGGCTTCATTCACATGAACTTCCAAGTTGAATTAAGGACTCTCAAAGGACAATGTGATTTAATGTGGGATTTATATTTATTCCCTACCTTGTTAAAAAGAAGTAAATGTCCCAGAAGACTGCATAACTAATGCTTTTCATGAGAATATATAAAGTAGATTCAAGCAAAAGTGCTGGTATAGCCAGATTACTCTTAAATGTTATTTTCCCCTGTGATGTAAAATATTGAATGTATGTGCAAACTGGGAAATTCAACATAGCTGTTGAGGAACTTAGTTAATAAACTATTATTGTCAAAGTTAATGCAATTAAAAACTGGTATTTTGTGCTGTAACTGGGATTCAGTTTGGTTAGAGGTGTATATTAAGGCATAAAGGTTAGCAGAATGAAAAATAATTAGTACAGTGGGGCTGAATCACAATTTTTATGGGAAAAATAACTTCTATATTTTTAAGATGTCAATGATTTTAAATGTACTGATTCAATAACTTCCACTGGAAAAGTGACATTGACTTTAGGGACTATGCCAAGTAGATGCAAAAATTCAGGAATTAAAGAAGAACAAATAAAACCAGGAGGTTTGAAAGTGAAACAGAAACCCTTTTCAAGGAATACTAAGGACAAGTTAAAACAATTGTATCATCTCTTTTAGAACTGTCTGTAACAAAAGATCCTTAGGCATGGAGTTAGTTTGAATAATAATGTTGATGCTGAAATGCAAAGCTGCTTTTATCCACTGTGTGATCGTTGGTGCAAGCCCCAGGTAGCACAGTGAGGCACTGTGGCCAGATGAGCTGTCATTATCACCTAAGTGCTTACTGCTATTTTTGCTTCATTGTAACAGGCCTGATGTGAGGCTCTCCCTCTGGTTTAAACCATGAATACTGACGAACAAATTTTTTAAAAATCTTATTATAATGGGTATGAATTTGCTTCAGTCATTACCTCTGCTGCTGGAGTTCATGTCATCTTAGTGAAGGGATGTATTTTTCCTCCACTCAGCTACAAAGTCAAGTGGTGCTTATCAAATGCTGATAAAAGGAAGGTTTGAACTGAGGTACCATACTTTGACCTCAGCAACTGGGGTAAACATGTGAATTGTAATGGTGTTACCTAGAAAGAAGGTTGTACCAAGAGTAGGCTGCAATTGGCATTTCTGTGGTGGCTATAGGGTCAGACCTAACTAAGATTCTATAACTTGATCATGTCTTTGAGAATTCACAAAGAAGTAAAGAACTTGATTGTGTGAACCTCAAAACATATACATACTGTGTTTACATGACTGTCATGATTTAGGAATGGTATTCTCCAATTTAGTCTTCTGCCACTCCAAGACAAGCACTGCTTGCTCATTTACCCCTCCACCTCCTCCTCCTCCCCTGCAGTGGGATGGAGAGGACAATGGGAAGCACAAAAGGTAAAAATCATAGGTTGAGATAAAAACAATTTACTAGAAACAGCAATGAGATGAGAAAAGAAAACTAATGACAGTGGATACAGGAAAAGAAATGTTTTTGCTCACCATGGAAACCCCCAACAACAGACAGTACCGGACTGCTCCCTCTGTCATGCTACTCCCACTGCTCCCTCCAGCTTGAAACTGGCATTAACCCACTGCTCCCTCTACCCTTACTCCACTCCCTTCTCCCCAGAGGAGACTCCCCTCTCCCCACCTGTGACAATGACATTAGGTGATATAGAACAACCTCCGCATCCCAGCCATGACCCCTCCTGGCTACTGCAAAAATTATCTTTGTCCTGGCTTGAACCAGCACAATGACCAAATAGGAGTTTTCCTATTGTGTGATTCTTTTCTCTCCCTTTGGTCTTGACAAAAGCAAGCTTTTTCTGCTCTGAACTTTTAGTACTGGAGTTGTGTATGTCGGACAGGAACAGAGTAATCTAGATCCCCTTGGCAAGAGGGACAGGTATGTTAAGGATAGGGAACATGTATGTATGTATATGATTGCTTTTGTGTTGCTGTTTTGGGGTTGGGTTTTTTTTTAATTATTGCAATTACTGTTTCTAGGGCACGCACTCCTGGAAGATGAAAAT
>VYXF01009247.1:152899-193304 GCA_013397295.1 Polioptila caerulea | reverse complement strand
AAACCCTTTTCAAGGAATACTAAGGACAAGTTAAAACAATTGTATCATCTCTTTTAGAACTGTCTGTAACAAAAGATCCTTAGGCATGGAGTTAGTTTGAATAATAATGTTGATGCTGAAATGCAAAGCTGCTTTTATCCACTGTGTGATCGTTGGTGCAAGCCCCAGGTAGCACAGTGAGGCACTGTGGCCAGATGAGCTGTCATTATCACCTAAGTGCTTACTGCTATTTTTGCTTCATTGTAACAGGCCTGATGTGAGGCTCTCCCTCTGGTTTAAACCATGAATACTGACGAACAAATTTTTTAAAAATCTTATTATAATGGGTATGAATTTGCTTCAGTCATTACCTCTGCTGCTGGAGTTCATGTCATCTTAGTGAAGGGATGTATTTTTCCTCCACTCAGCTACAAAGTCAAGTGGTGCTTATCAAATGCTGATAAAAGGAAGGTTTGAACTGAGGTACCATACTTTGACCTCAGCAACTGGGGTAAACATGTGAATTGTAATGGTGTTACCTAGAAAGAAGGTTGTACCAAGAGTAGGCTGCAATTGGCATTTCTGTGGTGGCTATAGGGTCAGACCTAGCTAAGATTCTATAACTTAATCATGTCTTTGAGAATTCACAAAGAAGTAAAGAACTTGATTGTGTGAACCTCAAAACATATACATACTGTGTTTACATGACTGTCATGATTTAGGAATGGTATTCTCCAATTTAGTCTTCTGCCACTCCAAGACAAGCACTGCTTGCTCATTTACCCCTCCACCTCCTCCTCCTCCCCTGCAGTGGGATGGAGAGGACAATGGGAAGCACAAAAGGTAAAAATCATAGGTTGAGATAAAAACAATTTACTAGAAACAGCAATGAGATGAGAAAAGAAAACTAATGACAGTGGATACAAGAAAAGAAATGTTTTTGCTCACCATGGAAACCCCCAACAACAGACAGTACCGGACTGCTCCCTCTGTCATGCTACTCCCACTGCTCCCTCCAGCTTGAAACTGGCATTAACCCACTGCTCCCTCTACCCTTACTCCACTCCCTTCTCCCCAGAGGAGACTCCCCTCTCCCCACCTGTGACAATGACATTAGGTGATATAGAACAACCTCCGCATCCCAGCCATGACTCCTCCTGGCTACTGCAAAAATTATCTTTGTCCTGGCTTGAACCAGGACAATGACCAAATAGGAGTTTTCCTATTGTGTGATTCTTTTCTCTCCCTTTGGTCTTGACAAAAGCAAGCTTTTTCCGCTCTGAACTTTTAGTACTGGAGTTGTGTATGTCGGACAGGAACAGAGTAATCTAGATCCCCTTGGCAAGAGGGACAGGTATGTTAAGGATAGGGAACATGTATGTATGTATATGATTACTTTTGTGTTGCTGTTTTGGGGTTGGGTGTTTTTTATAATTATTGCAATTACTGTTTCTAGGGCACGCACTCCTGGAAGATGAAAATAAGGTCTGGCATCTAGTCAGGCCAGTGGATGAAATGGATGAAGGCAAATCAAAGCGGGGCAGTGTGAAAGAAAAAGAGAGGACCAAAGCTATTACAGAAATCTACCTGACCAGACTTCTTTCTGTGAAGGTAGGGCTCGGGTGTGCTCTAGTTACACCTTCCTTCTATAGATTTTGAGATACAGCTGAGGAAAGAGATGCAAACATTAGTCATGTTCGGCCGCGATTTGCAATATGTGCCATGTACATACAACTGGTGTTCACGGCTTCGAGTGGCTAATCTGCCCTGAGGAACATTTCTGGGAAAGAGATAAAGTACAACTGATCAAAGCTGAGAACCATGATTATATGATCGTTAAATTAGGATTTTCCTTGCAAGACAAAGATGTATATTCTTCTCCGTGCCACCTGTTTAGACAATACTTTGTTGGGTTTTCTTTTGAACCGAATGCTTTAAAAACTTCTACAGAGCCTTATATTTCCCTGTTCTTGTATGTGAACAACGTTCCAGTAAAACCCAAAAAAAAAGTTTCCAAATAATAATAGTCCTTTTAGAGTATTTTTAGTGCCTATACTGCAGAGTTGATAATGAACAAAATAATATTTTGAAACATTTCTCCTTGGAGAAAGAATTTAGAATAAAGTGTTTAATGACCACAAAGCCAGGCTACTTTTGTGAAAATAAAGTCAGTCTGACTCCAGCTAAGGCCACGTGTCGCAGCATGGAAGTGGATATGAAGGAAAGTCTTCAGATAGATGACATAGACATAAAAAGATGCTTGCATCCCTTTTGTCTGTTAATAAAGCCACTGCTTTGTATTTCCAATAGCCATTTTATAGATTACCAGTCTGGAGTTTTACTGACTCATAAAATATTGGTGAGGTGTTACAGCTGAGATCGCAGCTACGCCTTCAACCCTGGGACTTGTGTGTTCTGGCTGACAGTAGAATGTCTTAGAGCTCCTTGCCATCTGGGCCCCTTCCCTCTTTGGAGGTTGTCAGCTAGAGTCATGTTTGGAAAGAGGATGCAGCCCTTCAAAGTTGTCTGTAGGGCCAATCAGTTGACTGGGGATGAACTCTTATGTAGCCTCAGCAGGGTCCTCTCTAAAACAAGGGGACAATCTCTGAGGTTGCCATTCCTAAGGTCCAGGCAGATGCCGAAATCCAAGAGCACAGCCCTTCTGGACACTTCACTCCTTGGGCTCTGTGGATCTCATGAACCTGAGTCAGACTGGGTGTCTGATAAGGCCCATGTGTTTGCCCCTAAACAAAAAGGGCAAAGGCTCACTGGTACTTCTTCCTCTCAGTCTCTTTCTAAAAACTGCAGTGCTCTGGTGTCAGAGAAACTGGATGTGGGGAATTGCGAAACCATTAAAGAGTGACTAAAAATTATTTCATGGGCACGACCCTGAAGGGTAAATGCAGCAACCAATTTCTGCTTCTTCTGTCAAGCAGAAGGCACACCTTTCTATGCAAACCATAGGATCTCTGGTGAAGTCACAACCTTTGAATCTAGAACATAACATTTTGCTCTAGAAGGTCTTTGCTGTGTTGGCAGTTTACAAAGTCACTGCTCTAAGAAATTGTTTGCTTTTTGTCACTCTTAGCACTCAGAATAAAGTCCGTCAGCAACGGCAACTGGATTCTGTCCATAGGAATGAAAAATGCTGAGTTCAGCTTGTAAGATGAATGTAACTGGTTTTTTAAAATTTGCTTTTAGGGGACACTTCAGCAGTTTGTAGATGACTTTTTTCATAGTGTGCTCAACTCGAATCATGTGGTGCCACCAGCTGTGAAGTACTTCTTTGACTTTCTTGATGAGCAAGCAGAAAAACATGACATCAAGGATGAAGATACCATTCACATCTGGAAAACCAACAGGTACGGTATGAACAGAGACATACTTGTATTGCAGAGATACTAGAGTATAATTCTCAGGCATACACTAGCACTCCTACCAAAAATCAAAGTAAATTTAATGTATAATCCTCAGAATCATTTTAATTGAGATAATACATTTGTGTGATGAAAAAGATTCCCTGTAAGCCTAGAAGTGGCAAAAAAATGAAACCAGTTTACCTATGGGATTGTCACTGGCAGATGTACCATGTTTTACTTTTTGTCTTTCCTCAGAGAAGAGGAAAGCAAGAGGCAAATGGGACTAGATTTGCCTGTCAAATCACAAAATCTAATACCTACTACTTAATAGTTTCTCTGACCGCACATACATCCTTCCTTGCTCTTTTGGGACACTCAAGATCCTTCTCATATGAGCTTTTTCTGAGAGATGTCAAGAGTTCATTTTCAGGCATGGAACCCAGGCAAGCTTGTATAAATGTTGAACTATAAAATTAAACATCATTGTTGTGAGGAGATCAAAATGCAAAGCCCATACTTAATTTCATGTGATTTTCTTGTAAAATATTTATTGTGTAAAAAGTATTATTTCTCCCTTTCCTTGATTTGCAGCCTGCCTCTTAGATTCTGGGTAAACATACTGAAAAATCCCCATTTCATCTTTGATGTTCATGTTCATGAAGTAGTGGATGCTTCCCTGTCAGTCATTGCACAGACTTTCATGGATGCTTGCACAAGAACAGAGCACAAATTAAGCAGAGTAAGTGATTTGCATTCTACATCCTGACTATGCTCATGCCTGACAAGACAAAGGGCATCCTCACAGACAATACCCATTCTCTGAGGAGATACAGCCTTGATCATTTCTTTTTAGTTTTATAATGAAGTTAACATTTCACCACTTAACAGGTAAGTGAACTGTCAGTATTTCTGTGTAGTCTGCCAATTGATACTGTTGAAAAAGGAGACAATACCAACTGCTTTTATAAAAAGCATGTTTGAGAACTGATTATTTCAGGCCCACCAATAATTTATTATCACCTTGCATTGATACATTTGTAAAACTCAGCGGTAATGCCACATGTAAATATCATCTTTTTATGAAACAATCACAGCAATGTTAGTAAGTATCCAAATGTTAATATCTGTAAAGCTCAAGTGTATGTGAATATAAAGGCTTGATGTTACATTTTTAACTTCCTTTTGCTTCCGAGAAATGTTCATAAATAACTACATTTTTCTGTATTCTCAATTTTTCAGGATTCTCCAAGTAATAAATTACTTTATGCGAAAGAAATCTCTAACTATAAGAAAATGGTGGAAGAGTAAGTATCAACTCTTTTCATGGTTATTCAGTTGTTAAGTCTGTGTAAGAGGAAAAGGGATTACTAATATAATCAAAGTCAGCTGTCAAATATTAAAAATTTACACCCAAATGTTTAAAGATCCCTTTAGTGGTGGCATTGGCCGAGTTGAGATGGAGCTCCATTACAACCCAGTGCATATTCTTGTCTATACAGAGAGATGAAAAGATTTATTCCGGAGTAAATATGATGCTGTTTTCTGCAGCCATAGTTGCTACCCATACGATCTGTCTAACAAATGCTGCTCTTCCATAACTCAGTAGAGACCAAATCCTGAAAACATTTTCTGAAACATTTTTTTTTCTATTCTTTCTCTGACTAATTGGGATTTCTGTTAATATCATGGAGGAGCTGCCACAGAACAAAACTCTTGCCAGTTTAAAGACCTAAAATAATCATTACCTGCAATTATAGATTTTTTTTTCCTGTGGTACATTTCTGTACAATCACATGTGATTTGCCTCTATTGCAAAAGTACTAATGTTGGAAGGCAAGATTACTGAAGGAATTGTTGGTCTGTTGCAGTAGAGTATCTCCTATGTTAGTAAGGAAGCATGTTTGAAATAATGGCAGAATTACCAGAAAGACACAGTTCATTTTATCTAACTGAAAATAATTTTTAATCTCTTGCAGTTACTACAAAGGTATTCGTCAGATGGTGCCAGTGAGTGACCAAGACATGAACACCCATCTAGCAGAGATTTCTAGGGTAAGAATATAATCCATTTTCTTGTGGTGAAATTGGAGACAAGTGTAGCACTGATTTTTGTCTTCTCTTTCTATCTGAACAAATGGGGTTTTATGTATGTGCAAATATCAGATGAGTTATTTCATAAATCTCTGAAATACTCCTGTTCATTGTAGTCATGCCTGTTAGACCTTTGAAATGTTGATTATTGAATGGAATCAAGAATCCTTATTGTCACTAATCTATCTGAGTTATGCAGGGAATAGAGCTCAGTGTTTGGATTTTTCACCTCCATTGTGGAAAAATTATAGCACTCTTGAACCGTGCTTTCTCTCCACAGCTTAGAGAGGATTTTTAGCATTGATCATACTGATAACGAGTAGTGACTGAATTCACAGCACTGCCACAGCAAAAATTAGATTCCAGAAATTAAAGAAGAGGCATGAACATTAAGTGCAGCATATTTTAGAACTGCCTGTACAGAGGCAATACTTCTGCTTTATGCTACATGTGAGAAGTTCATCATGTGCTTGCTCAGTGGCATTTTTGCATTGTAGGTTATTTGGGTTACCTCACGTGGAGAAGGCAGAGTGGGGTGGTTGCTATCTGGGACTGTCTGGTTGGAGACGGGTGGAACAAAGCCATTACAAAACCTGCTTCAGTCCTGAAAGAGCCTGTCTGCTCTGCAGCTCAGCTCTGCTCAAGCAGGCTCTTGCCTTTGAAGGACTCTATTTACTGGGAGAGTCCCTCACCAGTCCTAAAGATGTTGTTTAGCCTGAGCAAGAAGGCAGTGTGCTTACTGGCTGGTTTGCTCATTTGCTTAATTTAGCTGAAGAGTTCTAGCGTAAGGAGGATGTTTGGGGAATTTTTTGCGGTTTGTTTATTTCAGTGCCCTTAGGACCTAACATTTTGCAGATCAACATCCTCATGAGAGCATTTCTATTTTCAGTCATTCACTGCAAAACTCCTCTGCAGTGACATTTCATTTTACATTTCACTTTATTTATTAAATAAATTGAGATGTACATAAAATTATAACATTTGGTGATTAAAAGTAAATTTAATATAATGTTTTAAGATCAGCAGGATATGTTCTTCCTTTCTATTTTCATTATAAATTATGATAAAAATTAATATGGAAGGAGTGATTGAACACTGCAAATTTTGACCCGCTCTAAAAGTGACTTTTATAGAGCAAGGGAAGATGGATGTTTCTCTGCTGCTTTATCCCTTGGGTAATCATTTATGCCAGTAGCAATATTTTGCAATTCTTCATTTTCTTAACTAACTTAAAAGACCAAAGGCATAGTTAGAGACTTGAATCCTACACATTTGAATGAAGAACATCTGTTCAGACAGGTAGAGCACATTCACTAAATAAGTCATATGTGTGGGGGCAGGGGGAAGATGAGGTAATTGAAGGGTTATTTCCTGCTTCATTTGAAGTCTTTTTTCTCNCCCCCCCCCCGCCTTTCTATCTTCAGGATTCGGGGGGCTTTTTCCAAATGCACATATGATCATGATAGTGATGAGTTACACCTTTGCTGTAGTGGGGTGTAAATAATTTCCAGGATGTAAAAAGAGCTGGAGAAAGGATTTCAAACACCCATGATGACTATGTCAGAACCAATGCTTAATATCTCAACAATATGTAGATTGTACTGAGTAAATGCTTTAGCTTTTCACACCCATGCTGCTAACAGATGTTTGAGCTGTAGCCTATGGTTTGACTTTCAGAGTTCAAAATATCTTCCACCTCCAGTGATGAGCTGTGAGCCGCCTGGAAAAATACCCGAGGGAAAGTCTTGATCTAAAAATCACCAAACAAAAGTTTTCTCACTCATTTTCTCTGCCCGAAGTGTCATTTAACAAAAGTAAAATACAGAGCTTGCATTTGAAAATATTTTCAATTGAACCCAATAGTTGTGCATGTGCATAACTTTCAGCTGTGTGTGATCCTATTTTGACGTGTTTGCTGCCTGCTTGTGTTAACAGGCACATACCGATTCCTTAAACACGCTTGTGGCTCTACACCAACTCTACCAGTACACCAACAAATACTATGATGAGGTAAGTTATGGCTTTTGTTTTCATGCTTTAATATCAATGGTGAAAGGCTAACATTAGTCTAAAGGAGTGACTTCTGGATTTCACTGAATAATTAGGTCAAAGCAATGCTGAACAAAAATCTTGCAGTTATACACCCTGCTTGGCAATTACACTGGTCAAGAGAATGTCCTTATAAAAGAAGAATTTCATTATGGCTATCTGGTTTTGGCAGGGATAGTTTAAGTGATAGTTTTACAAGATCTGAAAGAGAAATTGATTTAAAAACCATTTCTCTTCAGTTCTACCATCCTAATAAGTATATAAGAATGTCACCGAGCAAAAAGTTATCAGAGTTATGTCAGGTTTCAAGACAGGGTGTTTTTTTTTTTGGAACAATTCATTAAGCTCATTTTGCTTGTAGGAATTGGAGCCATGCCCTTTTTATTAGTTAAAATGCTCTTTAAACTTTTGTGCACGGTACCATCCCTGTTTTGTCATGCCAAGTGAAGCGCCTGCCTAAGGTAAACTGAAGTAGACTAACTGTTGAGTGTTGCCCGATTCAAAAGCAGGCTCACAGCTTCAGTTTAAAAAGTTTCTCAGGTTTTTCAAACCCTGTGGGAAGAAGGACAAAGAATATCCCAGAGTAGCTGGACTGTGGCTATGGCTCTCCAAACTTAATCTGAAAACAAAAAGGGAGAAGGAAACTTTTATTCAAAGGTTTCCATGGAAATTAATGCCTCCAGAAAACTCTCAGAATTAAAACAAGTAAGAACAGATGCCGAATCAAAAAAGGAGCACAGCACATGTGAGCTCTATTTGGTTAGTCTTGCACCTCAGCACAGTTCATGTTTTCACTTACATTTAGCACTAAAGACAGTGAGTCGCATCCTTCTGCGCAGCTGCTTTATGCAGGAGCAGCCAGCCTGTCACAGCTTTTGAACAGATGCAAGCAGGGGAAATCAGATCACCCTGAGAAGTCCTGCAGTGATGGTCAGTGGGAGGAGCAGACAGAGGAATTTAGACTAACCCCGTGGCATTCCCTCACCCCTCATCCCCAGTGCTAAGCTGGCTTTCAGCACCTTCCCAAATGTGTCCATAGTTTGACCTCTTCCGAAAACACCTGGGGACCCTGAATGACAGATGAACTGTAAATCCCTGATTCACCCACACCTCAGGCAGAGTCACCAGCCTGTGGGACTTCATCAGTGGCAGGCCAGCACACCCAGTACATAGCTGCAGCTCTTCCCTTCCATGTATATCACTGTGTGACAATGAGGTGCATCTGATGAAAAGGCTGCTAATTCAGAATTGTGGAGATAATCTGTCAAGAACCATTCAGTAAAATTAATCAAGCTTATTTATTTTCCATGAAAATGTTTTAATTTGCATAAATTGGAACATTTTGCAGCTGCCCTTGTCTTTATTACTGACACAGTGGTTCCCAGCATGTGCTGTATCTTCTGCATCTCTGCAGGGCTTGACAATGACTAAGTGGGCACATTCTAATTGTCCACATTTATATGAAGGGTATATTCACCAGCAGAGATAATAATGAATTATTTAGTCTAGATTTGAGGAGTTACAGCTAGATATAATTGTTTAAATTAAGGAAACAATATCAAATTTAATTAGGCCCAGTTCAAATACTGCAATAAGTGTTTATTAAGACTGTCTTGTAAAAATATTTTCACGCTTTAAAAACAAATTCATTAAAATAATTATTTCTAAACAAATTTGATCCAGTGTTGTAAATTCAAACACTATACCAGCCCTTCAAAGTGAAATTATTGGCTAGATTGATTCTGACTGCATTAATCTCCATTGTCAGTGATGTTCAAGAAGTAATAAGAACCACAGGTAGTGACAGGCAAACTCCATTTTCCAGTCCTTGTACTTGCAAGTTTATATAGTATTTAAACAGTTCTAAAGGTTTCTGCTTGATTGCACTGTCAGACTTATATTAATAAAGCCAGTTCTAGAAAAGGAATGGTTTTGTCATGTAACATATTTTTCTAATGGAGAAATCTAATAGCTAGTGGGAAAGTTTTCCTAAAGGATGGTGGAAATGAAAACCTTTCAAAACCTTTTGAATTTGATCTGGGAAGCCCTAAAAAACTCTATTTGAAGAGAAGCCTTCTCATAACAGCTGACCTTTACTGGCTCTTGTTTTCAAATCCCTTGTGTTTTAAGAGTCGTATCCTCCCATATATATTCTGTACAGCAGAGGCTGTGGGATGCTGGGGGCTCCTCTGAGGAGCTCTTTGCCTTCCTGAACTATGTTGTGCAGGGCCAGAGCCTTGGCACTTCTTGGTGAGAGCCAAAAGGGAGCTGCTGGTTTTAGTCCTCATATTGCTTACAGACACAGGAGACCTTGCGTTGTCCTACCATAGGCCTGTGCATGGACCACCCAGGAGCTTCTCATAACTAAAGCTCATGGGGATGGGATATAGTTACTGATGATAAGTGACCCTTAAGCTTTGTAGGGTGCACTGTAAGTAAAAGCACTGTTTCTTAAATAGCTCTAAGGAAATCCTTCCCCTGCCTGCTCCATCTTAGAATGTAATCTTTTACAAGATAAAGTACTACCTATTAATTTGCTTGTATCCCAGCAGAATGGGAAACATTACAGCAACTTAGAAATCATTTTTACTGTCTTTATGAAAAAATAGAACATGGGGCCTAATAGATGGACTTTGGTGTACAGAGTGAATGCAAAAGACACTTTACAACCAAAGCAGTATCAAATACTTGGTCTCAGAACTATGTCATACATTTTAAGTTAAATTATTCTAAACTTTCTGTGCTTATATCTTCCAGATTATAAATGCACTTGAAGAGGATCCAGCTGCACAAAAAATGCAGCTTGCCTTCCGTTTACAGCAAATAGCAGCTGCGCTAGAGAATAAAGTGACTGACCTTTGACTCAAAAGCCGCAATAAAGAAATCTGATCTGAAGATGTTCAAATTCATTCTTCCTGTTAAGGAAATAGTGTTCTATTTTTTAATGTATAATTACAACTTTAAATGAAATATTTCATGGTTTTTTGATAGCAGAGGTGTAATGTAAAGAATTTTTACTGTAAATTATGCTTCTAATTAAAAGCTGTGTTGTGTGTAAATGAATCTTCTGTGGGAAAGAGAGTCCTTTGGTTGGGGGCAGGGTGGGGGTGGAAGAAGAAAATCCTATAGTTCATTTGATTTAGTAGAATCTGAAACATCAGCATTTAGGATTCATTATGCAAGTAAATTCAATACTATAGCATCCTTTCTACCTTAAGCAATATTTGTACTAGGAAAACAATAACATACTCAGAGACACATGCAATATCCCCTTTTATTTTGATAACTGGAAATTGACTTCCACAGAGCTCTAAAACTTGATCTGTGCTCATAATGATCATAGTGAACAAAGTGTCCAATTTCTCTGTGAGATCTAAAAATGGGATTTGCTACTACACATGGTTCTAAGTTTAATTCTTTATCTTGGTGATGCATAGTATTGCACCCACCACAGTTGGCTGTGAGAGAAATAAGAGTAATGTCAGTGTAGAAGAGTTCTACTGATGAAGTCTTGTTCAGTACAGAAATCACTGAAGAAGGAATTACTCTTTAAAACTTTAAAACTCTTTGTTATTATTGTGAGTTTTATGATATATGCTAATGTGCCTTACTTGTACTAATTCTGTGAATCTGATGAATGGTTTTGTAAAAAGAAGCAGATCAGAAAAATAAGTATTTATGTGCTATTGAATGACTTTTGTGTGAAAAACATGACCAGCAGAATGCTTGTAATTAGCTGCTTGCCGAGAGTGTGCCGTTTAACATGATTTGATTATGTATAATATCCTATTTTAGAATGGTTCTGATGATTTTTTCTTTGAATCTTGGAACTGTCCTAGAAATACCATCACTTGTTTTTATTGTATCTGTGATGTAAAATACTAGTATGATATTGGAAAAATCATATACCCATCTATTGAAAACCACTCGGTCAGTTTTGAGCCTTGGAATGCTGCATTTGATTGAATACACACTATAACCCATAGCAAAGAAAATTGAAATAACTTGTCAGAAAGTGTGTGTTTACAATATAGGTAAGCTCCGTACAAATCAAAAAGTTAGGTACGTCTTCTTAAATTGCTGTATTGCACATCAGAGAACTTTACTTCTCTTTGTCTTGCAAGTTTTTGGCAGTAAAGTAGCATTTTAATAAAGTGCTGCCATCTGTACTCCTTCGTTCATTGTCCTGCCAAGCACCCGGACTCTGCTGACTCTCAGCAAGCTAATGCAGTGTCTGCCGCCCGCCTCTCCCTGCCTGGTAGGTTGCCACACACTGACTTTTACTGTCTGTTGATATTTTTTTTCCCTCCTTTTTTGAAAATTTCCTTATATTTGTCAGTGGGCCTTTGCTTCAGTTTCTGAAAATCAAAAGCCTCACCAAAACTGGTTTCCTGCCCAGTAGGCCATGAGCAATTTTTTTGTTTTGTACTCGACTTCTTGCATTTGTCTATAATCATTCCTGAACCTGCCTGGGCTGTAAGTTATTTTATACTGTTTAGGACTGAGCTATATGACTTCTACAGGAAGGTGCTTTGCCAGTTATTCTTTCATCAACAAAGGCATCCTAATTTCATGGCTAATCTGTTTCTTTTTCATTATTTGTAAATCCTGTTAATTGTAAATCAAATACAATGTTGTTTTTTCCACCAAGTGTCAGTGGATCTTTACTGAAACTGGGGGGATGGGTGTTGAAAGGATTTGTAATGCTCCCCCCGGGAGTGATGGAGCAGCAGCGTCCATCAGTCTGTGGTTGGGAACAGAGGAGCACAGCACATCCTGCAGATGGAATGCCTGACATCATGCCCTTTTTATTGGCATTTGCTCTGAAAAACGACAGTTCTCTGGAGAAGCAAGGATGTAGTGCAGCGTACCAGAGTGAGGCCTTCTCGCCTGATATATCTTGGGACCTGAAAGCTAATTAAAATACAGGCTCAGCAGCATCTCTCCAGAGAGACAAGAAAGCCCTGCCTGAGCAAGTAGGGCTTTCAGAGGGAACATTATATGTCCCCCATCACCAGAGACTTGACACAGAGCAGCTGCAGGCTGTGGCTGTGGCTGTGGGATGCAGCGCTGCTCTGGCTGGATCCTACCTGCGAGACAACCGACGTGTGTGTCTGCTGGCGTGTGTGAGTCTGTGATGGATCCTTTAGTCATTCTTGGAGCCCTTTTCTCACATCCTGGGAAATTTGCAGGCTATCGGTGCTGCAGTGCCACCTGCCAGGGAGCACAGAGGCAGGTAACTGTGAGCAGCTGCAGCTAGAAAGAAACTTAATGCCAGTTCTTCAATTTCTTCAAGTCCTCCATTCTGAAAGCACAAAGTTGGATCTTGAATTGAAGAACTGAGTTCACTTATTTTATTATTTCCCCTTTTGGCTAAGCTCCCCTAGTGCTTGTTTTTCCACTTTTGTGCTCTGTTTGTCCAGGCCTAGTTTTTGGCTTCAGTTTTCATTACGTTTTAGCAATCTGATTCTTAAAACCTTTGTGCTCCTCATTTGGTTTCTGCTACTCCTGACATCTGGTTCATCTACAAGATAAAAGGAAAAAGCTCATTGGGGGTCTCCCTCCTTTTCACCCCTTCTGAAGCTCCTCTAAGGGGTACTTCTTAAAGCACAAGAACCCTCTTGCTGTCAAGCAGGAATCACTTTACTCCACAGCAGCAGCTGTAAGCAAAGTTCCTTTGCTTGGACCTCTCCCAGACCTAGATTGGAGGCTGATACAGGCATTTGACCACCGCCAGCAGGTCTGAATCCCATTGCTGACAGCAGTCTCTCCAAGGCTTTGCTTGCCTCCTCACCAGCAAACATGCAAATAGAGATCTCTTATGATGGGACAGGGTCCCTGCACCTGCTAGTTTGATATGTAGTAACTCACCCAACTGAATAGGAATGGGGCTTTTGTCTCTGGCCAGGAATTCACTCTGTATTCCTCAATGCCATGTTTCCCTCTGACACCTTACTTGATCTTTTGCTGCTCTCTATATGCTATAGATTTATAAGCAAGTGGTTACGGGTGGAGGGGACCTCAGCTAGCACATATATGTGAGGCATTCCTAATGTCTCCTAAAGATGATTTCTCTGATCATTCTGTTACACCCTACTTGATCCTCCCCATTCTGCACCCTGCTGTGTTGGACACATTTCTCAGCCTGATGAGTCTGAGCTGTATTTCCATGAACTCTCTAAAGTTGGCCTTTCTTTTGAAAATAAACAGAGCCATCACTATAAACAAAACTATACAGGGAATTCAGAAATTCAAACTGGAATTCATAAATTCACAAACTGTTGTAACATGGGAGGATTTTTAGCCAGCTGCATAAAGACTTAAAACGGCTCTGAGCTTGAAATTCATCTGCCCTGGACTAACCAACATCAATTTTGTGAGATTTTTTGGCTAGTACTTTACCATTCCAGGTTCTCCAGCCTTATTAGTAACACAACAATTTTCAGCCATACTATGCCCTGATGATATGTCCCTACATGGCCTAAAAAACCCCAATCTCTGGATCTGATAGACCCCTCTTTCACATGCTTCCTGGGGTTCCAACACCTCTATTTATCCTGATAATGGTTCTAGTCAGGGTTCCCATAGGCACCTACGCATGCGGTATAAAAGTTCTCTGAGGAGTTCCTTTCTAAAGAATTTGATCTTGAGTAAAGATTGCTTAAGACTTTTCCCAAGTCTGCTGTCTTCTCTCAGAAAAAACTTACAGGGGATATTGTTTGGGTTTTATTTTTCTTTTTTATCTCTGTCTAGAGATACTGTTCAGAGCATTGAGACAGTCAGCTTTAGAGGTTTGAAGGAGGATGTGTACCTGCCATTTTTCTACCAACCATTGACTTTAGTCCTGTGTTACTCTGCCTTACACTCAGAGGAGTTGAAATTTGGCACTTTGAGTCACTAGAGTTGATGCACTGGAAATGTAAGCACCGTTGCCCTTGTGACTTACTTTCATCCTCATTCCAAGCTCAATACAGTCAAACTCTGCACCTGAAGCATTCCAGGCTCTCCATCACACAAAGCTCCTCTCTTAGCTGTGTTTTGCCAGATCTGCCTGGAGCACAGGATTCCCTGGAGGATGACAGTAGCACACAAGCTATAATGATCAGTGATTTTTTTACTCAGACTCTACATACCTAGCCTGTGATTTTTTATTTTGAGAAACCTTCCTTCAGTTGATGAATTATGAGTTTGAAAGGTAGAATTGTAAACTAGAGTTGGTCTTTTTAGCCTCCCTTTTTTGTTAGCCTTTGTCTTGATGGGGCCCAAAAGTGATGGTGGAATTTTTGGTATTTGACAGTTCCTACAGAAGAGAAGGAAACGAGCCTTTCCAGACCCATAGTTACAAGAAAGTTTTCAAAGGTTTCATTTTCTTTAAATGGTGTCCCCTTTTGCCTCAGTATCAAGGAATATTTCTCCATCCATTAGAGAAGAAAGTGGTTTCCCCTGTGCAGGCTTGTAACAACCATCTATGCTGTGAAAGATCATTGCTGTTGTACCAGACAGTCAGGGCTGACTTCTGTCTTGCCAGTGCATACTGCTTGCTGCTGCATGTCATTACCAAAGAGGACAAATCCTACTGTCATTCATAGCCAGGCCATCAAAAGCTATTTCATTTACCCATGTATTCCTGTTTCTCTGCTGTTTCTCAGATAATTGCCATTTGAACCAGAAGAGAGTTTGAGTGCTTTCCTTCTTTTTTTAAGCTTTTAAAGAACCTATGTGTCTTAACAGATTGGACGCTTCAGAAAGAAACTATTTCTTCAGTGGAACGGAGGACAATAGATCTCATACAGCTGTATATGGCTCATCTTAAAAGGAAATAAAAATCCCACCATGAACCTCACACTGTGTTTTTGAAATCCTTTATTCAGTGCTCTAATTCTGAACAATGTTTTTGGCTTATTTAATTGTCCTCAAAATTGAATGTTGAACAGAACTCACTTTTTTCTTTTAATCTACTGTAATAAGAAAGGAGTGAAATGAAAAAATGTATTCCTTTGATACCCTTAATCTTTTCTCTCCTGTGGCTATGCTCCTATTCAGTAAGAGATCATACTTGCTAGTTGCAGAGCCTGGTTGCCAATCCATGGGATTTAAAACAAACCCAAATCCATGTTTCCTGCAGCTACATCTAGGTCCGTGGCAATGCTCACAATTGTAAAACTGCCTCCAGGATGTTATTTGGAATACTGTTATCGTGGGTCTGGCTGCTTTCCTCATCTTCCTTCATGTGATCCTTCTTCGTGTGGGTTTTCACGTTTTGTTTCAGTGGCACTTTCTGAACCACAATGCTACATTCCTCTGAAAGCCCAGAGAAGGAAACAATCACTGCCCGGATTAATCATGCACTTTTCATCCCCAAAGCGCCCCATGGGCACTCAGACCCTCTCAGGCTCAGCTCACTGGAAAATTATAGAAGGGGATTTTTTTTTGTGCTAGAGCAGACAACCCTACTGAAACATAAAACATTGCCATCTGTCTAAGGTAAAACACATTTGTTTTGTTAATGATGTACACTACACATACATTGCTATTCACATCTGATGTGCATACATTCACATCTGATGTATGAATGACCCTTCTTAGTTGGTCTGAACTCCACCTAAAGTCTGCAGCACTCTACCCTGGACTGGTGGCTGCACTATGCCTGCACTAGCCCTAAACTAGAAAGTGACATAGTTATTAACATCATTTTGCCTTTAGACAAGGCTAGATTCCCATAGCTCGCTTGCTTGGTGAGGGTGTTTAGCCTCATTGCCTCTTTTAATGGACTAATGTTTGTCTTGTGAGGTTGCAATATGGTTATAATATCCAAAAGTCCCATAATGAGGCCTTAATGTCCAACAAAGGGATCAGAAAGACTGCCATCATTTTCAGCAGCAGCAAGTTCTTCTGCTCAGCTGTCAACGTATATTCCACCCTTAATTTTAACATAGCCTTATTTTGTTTCCTTGTGCACTTGAAGCAGTGACAATCCTCTATTTGTATTCTGGCACATTACTGCTGGAGATGAGATCATGCATCTAGGTTTTGTGCTATTTTGGAGCTACAGGTTTGGTATTTAATAGGGTCATGCCCTGGTGTGCTTACTCCTCTTACAATAATATTCGACAGAGAGCTGTGTCAAGTTATGGCTTTGCTGGCTGTGTGTGAAGATTCATATGCTGATTGCTTTGACCTCCCTATCTATAGTAAGAGCCTGTAACTGTCCAAGTACTATTATAGCTTTTGATTTAAGTTACGGTTGTGATTTTATCTTTCTTTTCAGTGAAAGGACAATTAGAAATGTTTTGTTTGCCATTTAACTGGAAAAAGTTATAGTTTAGCTACATCTCTTTAAGAAAATAGGGAGAAAGGGGAGGTGGTCCTTTCCCTGTGAGGTGGTTTTGGACTATTCTTTTCTAAAGTTAACGAAGACAGTGACGACAAAGAACACTTGAGCACTGCTGTCACTGACAGACATAAGTTTCTTTGTGGTTAATCATTCATGTGAACTAGCAGGGCAAGTTTTTTCATACAGAGCTTGAATTTAATTTCAATCCATGCTGTCCATCATTGTCTCTCTTTAGCAGATTTTTGAGATGACAGCACACACAATGTATCTAAGATTAGATTCTGGCTTTAAATATTTAGAGTCTGAATCACATCTATTTGTACTTCATTCCAAGGTTGAAGTAATGTGGCAGGACACACATTCTGCAGTAGTTAAAACAAATCAAAGGGACATTGAATTATTCATTTTAAACTTCTAACCAATTCCTCTTTGTGGGCCTGCACCCCTGTTAGGGTAAGCTGGGGATTGCCAGCTGGGCTGGAGGCTCTGCCCTCTACACGGTGCCCTGGTGCTGGTCTGCCAGCAGAGGCCATTTCCCCACCTGCTGGGCTAGCTAAGGCTGGGAGCTGTTTGTGCTAATGGCTCCTGTGGTTTTCTAGGAACTGATTGAGTCTAACGAATTACAGGCTGGGCTTTGGTTAGCTCCTGTTTAAGTCAATCTGCTCTCTGACAGGTGATTTAATAGTCTCATCAGAAGATTTTCTCCACTAGTGATGACCCAATTGGCAGGTCTGCAGCTAAAATATTTCTGTTAACTGTCTACTGGGAAAGGATGCTAATTTTAGCCTCCTGCTAGCGATTGGCAAACCCAAAGACAAGTAAGTTCACTGTGAAGCCTGAGTTATAAAGCCAGGGAGTGGATCAGATCTCTGAGCCTTGCCGAGCTTAGAGTTGCCTTGACAGGCATGTAGCCCTCAAGACCAGGAGCTGCTCTGAATGCTGGCTGCTGCAAGAGTAACCTGTAGGACACTCTCCTCAGCTGGGATCACTGTGAATGCCCCGTTTTCTGCCTTGCTGCCATGCAAGGAAGCCAATAAGGCAGACTGAGTCTCAGGTGAGACAATCATTAGATGCCTCTTAGATCTCCACCTTTTTTTGATTGCTAAGGATCTGAGGTTGATATGAACTGCACCACAGCCTGGTGCAGGCAGCATTGTTCCACTGAGTTTGCTGCAGCACTGACACAGCAAAACTGCATCTGTATGGCTGGTCATGCACATGGCACAATAGGGAGACCTTGGTCAAGCACGGTCCTGCTCTCTATGTCCAGCACTGAACGGTACAGCTGGAACCAAGAACCAAGAGCCACTGCCACACCCAGACACCCCTCACAGTGCTCTCAGCTCCCAGCTATGGGTCTAGAGACATGAGTGGCTTACAGGGCCAGCTGTTGGGAGCAGCCAGATGAAACAGAGCTGGTTGAAATACTAATTTAGAGTACAGGAAGTCAAAACAATGCAGAACAATGTTAAGAGGAATAAAGAAACCGCAAAGGTCAGAATCAGCTCTGAAATCCAGAGGTATAAAGAGAACCCAATTTTTAAATCCTGTTAGGAACAATCCAGTTCACACCTACTATTTGCAGTTACCAACAGCCCTGGGTAACACTAGTTTGTATGTCAATAGCCATATTAGAAAGTCTCTGGTGCATACAAAAGTAAATCATCTGTGAAGTACCTGCATTTTTAAAGCTCTTACCATTGTGGTGCATCTGCAGAAATGTTGAACAGGAACACGTTAAAATTTCAAGGAAATATTTTTCTTGCCCTCTTTCTCTTTTTTTCCTAAAGCTATGAGGCCTTTTTAGCTTCACTGATGAATGGCTGCACCACAGAGGTGTATCACATTCATAGTCACACTATGTTCTACAAGAGCTGAATGTTGTAGCCATTTTTTCCAAACTTCCCAGTGACTCTCTTCTGTTTACAAAACTCTCCATAGAGGCTGATGCAAACACTGTTATTCCAGCAATGTATAGTTGAGCTTGGTATTACTATGCTGCAGATGTTGTCCCTGCTTGCCCTGGATCTAATGAAGCATATCAGGGGTCCCTAGTCATTTAAATGGACTCTGAATCTCTCCTGCAATCTCTAGGAGATTTACTCTAAAATCAATTATATTTGCTCTAAAATCAATACAGCTAGTGCTTTAACATGTTCAGCGCAAGAAAGGAAACTGGAGGTTGATGCAGGTGGCTGAGGTAGGGAGAGAAGGGAACCAAGCAGACCATTTATCAGGTTGATACCATTGTCCAAGTGCCTGCTCTGCACATGGAAGGTTGGCAGTCCCTGAGCCTGGCTGTTAGACACCAGGATTATCATATGGAATGACTCCTGTCTTCATCCAAATGTTGAAACGTTTTACAAACACAAGTTAAGCTCTGTGAGGTTGTGTCCGGTTCCTGTTGATGCAACAAAAAAACAAAAACAAAAAAACAAAAACAAAACAAAACAAAACAAAAACAAGGAAAAAAAAAGAAAAAAAGAAAAACCAACTTGCCTTAAGTTAGAGCACAAGTCAATTGCATGGCTGGGAATAAAACTTGATATTCTATATCCTTGGGTCCTAAATCTAACCTGCTGGCATTGCTACACACAGAAAAATTAAAATTATCCAGCTAAATTGCTATCTCCATGCTACAACTTTCCATGGCTTTGTAGAGAGAAAAAAATTCAGACACAAGGTGGAGATAGGAAAAATCAGCCTGGCAAGGGTGATATGGGTTGAAAATCTACCATTCAAAGAAAAACTCCTGTCTGTGCTTAAATATATACAGCTTTTTGTTGAAAAGAAGTTTGCCTAAGTTGCAGTCTGAAAACTATGGTGATTCAGCATCCATGAACAGGTTAAGTGAGGCCTGTTTTTTAGTGTTTATCAGCAGGTAGGCTGACCCATCCTGTAAATGTGGGTACAAGGTAACTCTGCCAGCCTGTAACAAGTTAAAGATTGTAACTTTGCTATCATCTACACTTGTCTAAAATGTTGTGGACATACACTTGTAGATGAAGTGTGTATTTCCAGATGGCCACCTGTAGCACACCTTGCTGCTGCCTAGGGACGAATGCAGCTCTTCTCTGGCCACATCCACAGCCCCACTGCAGCCCCTGGGCTCTGGCTGTGCTCCTCACTAAGCTGATGTTTGACCTGGGCACCCCTGCCTGAACTGCAGGAGTCACACCTCTCATTCTACCTCACCAAGAACACAATGATGCATAAATACATCTCTGATCTTCACAAATAGGGGTCCTGTGGACACCCCAGCTATGAGCAAAGCCCTGCAGGACACACGGTGCCACCTCAGGAAGAGAGCAAAGAACTGCACTGTGCCCCTCTCACAGACCATTTTCAGTGTTCAGGCTCACTGGGCTGCTGTCAGCCCCAGCTTGCATTGCACTGACAAAACTCATCATCACAAACCACAGCCCAGGCTGAGCACTGCCTTGCTCCAGGACACGGTAGCAGGGAAACCTGTGCTCCCTCTCCCAGGACAGTCCCAGTCTCACAGGCCAGCTGAGTGTGCCAAATAGGGATACCCAGGGAGCAAGGCAAGCCTCACCCCAGCTCACAACACCAAACTGGTGTTTGAGAACATCAAACTGGTTTTCTCAAGCTGAGTTAAATATTGCCATGATGCAACACTGATTATGATTAGATAAATGTTTCCATGCAGACATGATGACAGGAATCAGTGAAGCTGGATTTGGTTTGGGGGATTTTTGGGAGGAGAAAGCATTTGGTTGAGCTGAAGGAAACAGAAGATATTATTAAAATATAACATGGGTGATATAAAGCATTATATAGTATTTTAAAGATTTTTTTCTTTTTCAAATTATATAAAATATCATTTAACAGGAAAAAGGTAATTTGATTTTACAGATACATAAATATATATGTATCTATATATGAGTGGAGAGAGTGTTGTATAACTACATTTAACTATACCGCATGCCTTTAATAAAAATTTCCTGTGGAAAACTCTGAGGGATTTTTAATCCAGGCAGCTAACCATAAAGTTTTCTCCTTAACAGTAAATTATGACAATTGCCCAAGGCTTTAACATCCCTTCATTTTGCTCTCTGCTTTGAATTAGATTGTGATGATCAATATTAATAGTCTCTGCTCAGATATGGTCACTGAAAAACCAAGATGAAAGTGTCTTTGCCTCTGAATTTTACTGCAAATATGAACATTTATCAACACTTACTCAAGATATAAATGAGAAAGAGAACAGCTATGTCATGAAAAAAAGAGCTTAGTTAAAATTTAACCTCCCTGCCATGCATCTAGAATATTTTCCAGAAGCAAATGTAGATAGTGGTATTGCAGGAAAGACAACAAAATCTATGAATATTTGTGAACAACATAAACCTTGTCCACTCCTAACTGTTCTGGTATAACAAGGTATAAAATTTTCTTTGTGTGATCACAGCTTTTTTGCACTAGCTCTCAGACATACTCACAGCAGCTTTCTGTCTCCAGCTGTCATTGTTAGAACATAAAAATTGCCTGAGGATCTATTTAAAACAACAATATAACCCAAAGGAGTCAAAATACCCACCCCCTCCAGTGCCATCAGCTGTACTGTATCAGCATGCCTTTCCTTCAACTGGGTGGTTTTGCTGCACACGTGGCATGAAGAGCCAGCTGCACCATGCCTGGGCTGGCCCAGGACATGTGGTTCCTGCACACCAGGGCTTTTGCTTCCTGGCCTGACTTTGATGTCAACCTAAAGTTCACCTCTGCTGCTTGACAAGAATTATCTCAAAACCTTTTGCTTGGGCTCTTTGATGGGATGCATAAATGCATCTGCAAGGCAAGGCAGAAAAGGTGTTTGCCCAAAAGAGCTGGTAAGGCCAGCGGGAAATCTTTTAATAAACCATTGGTTAAAAGCAGTAGTTTAGCTGTTGAATATCAAGTGGTCTTGGAAAGAAGTGAGTCATTTTTCAAAGAGTACACTGAGCCACCGGGAGTAGGAGGAAAAAGGAAATATGAATTTTTAAAGCAGATTTTGTATGACTCAAGTCGAACACATTCATCATTGAAGTCAGTACATGGAGGTTGCTGCACTACCAACCCTTCAGACCTGGGACATGTCACGCTCCTCATCTTCTCTCCTCAGCGATAATCCCTAGAAGAGTAATGCAAAATTTGTCCACAGCTTCTCATTGTCACCAGGTAAAAAGAGAGCTTAAAACCAGGAGACAACATGTCCCATGTTCACCACAGGTTTGTCTGAACTGTGTATGCCATCATTAGTGTCCCAGGAGGTAGACATGCAGTTATGGTGGCCAGTTTGACCAGCAAGTCCAGGAGCAAAAAATAAAAAAGAGAAAACTATGAAACAGAGGGTTTGGCAGAATTTGCTCTCTAGGCCCTAAACCTTGAAATGCCCTCTATTTTTTTCTAGGTGCTCACTAAAATCGTAAGAACTTCTTGGTTCTAGAAACTGGAGCTTTAGGAAAACACAAAATATCCTGAGTCTTAGAATGCAGTCTGATGTGACAACCTTGATCTCCAGCTCAGAGGAGCAGAATGGCTTCATTTGTTGCTCTCCCCTTTGCAATCTCACGTTCCCTTCTAAGCCAAGAGAAGAAGAAAAGCTTTTGCCATGTACTTCCACACTATAGAATGCCCAGAAACAAAGAAACCTACAGGCATTCTCGCATCCATTTCTTCTTCTCAATGTTTTAATGAGTAATTAAGCAATAATGATAGAAAAAAGATTGCAAGTTCTTATACTGTCTTATACCCTTAAACTACCAGGTTCTGTTTCAGGAATTTTCTTCCAAAATTAATCACATCATCAGCTCCATTTGAACATTTCCATGATTTCTAGTAAAAACCTTGGACTCTTTAACTGAACTTCTGGAGGTGAGTTGCTCTCCTATTTTTTATTTTGACTTCTTCCTTGTTGCCTCCAGTTTTTCTCCTTTAAAACCCCTCATCTTTTCATCTTCACCCACCCAATCACCCTACACAGCCCACCTACACTCACTTGAAGTCTATTTACCTCCTGCAGCGTTATTAGCTTTATACCTTTAGGACTAGCCAGTCATTCCATTAGATCATGTAAAAATTCATATTGGAAAGGACTCCAGGAAGGTATTCCCTCTCTCTGCTTAGAAGCTGTTGGACCCCACCTCAATTACTGTGCCTGGTCTGTTTGTCCCAATCAGTACAAGAAAAATATCAACCACAACATGTCCAGTGTGGAGCCATGATGCCAGCTGCATGCTGGACCACTTACCCTGAGAGGGGAGTCTGAGGGACATGGGCTTGCCCAGCCTTCAGACAGTCCCCACTACCTAATAAGAAATCATTTGAAGCACAGAGTCAGGCTCTTTGTGTTGTGGCATGACAGAAAAGCAACTGGCATTAGGCATAGGCCAACACCCATTTCATGAACTCCCAGATGAGTCTGTGGACAGAAGAGCAATAGTATTTTGTTTGGATGGCACTGCCTGGCCTGCACTGTTTAGAAAATAAAAAGATTTATTTTTAAGACTATAAATCTATACATATTAATGTCAAAATATCTAACATGCTACATCAGTCACCCAAGCCAGTAAGAGCATCAAAGACTTAATTTTCTCTATTATTAGGTATATTGTTTACAGCCACACGGAAGATCACAGAGAGAGTTAAAAGGATATTTGCCATCTCTCATTAGCAATGTCAACACTGTCTCTTGGGTAAAAGACTCTTTGGGTAAAATGCTCCATCTGGAAGGTCTGAAAGTCTGAGGTTTTGTTCCCTCAAGTTTTTGGTGTCTGATTCCTATGGGATAGGAGAGGCAGAGGGCTGTATCTCTATATCAGTTTCTCTTATTTAGAGGCAGGCTGTGTTTTGCAAATCTTGTTTTCCTCTGTTTTGCAAATGGGCAGTTACTAGTCATTCACTCTATGTTGTTTATAATTTTCTGTTCTTTCAGAGTAATTTTCAAAACACTTTGATTTTCTTTTCAGCTGTGAAAGAATAATCCAGAACCAAACATGTTATTCTTTGAAATTAACTCACTAAAGCTGGTTTCCCGATAAATTTGACTGAAGTGGATGATTAAGAAGTCTTCTCTACAAATAATGCTTCATGCAATACAGCTGTAATGAGACTACAGTCTTAGTTAAATGGATGAACATTTTTATTTACTGCAAAATCTCTGCTGGCTTGCCCTATATTTAATACTTAATGAGACTTTGAAATCACAGTAGTGGTTTCACACATTGTTAGGGAGGTCAACTCCAAAAGCTGGTTACTTCAGTCCTCAGAGTTGACTCTGGCCTTCATGTTCCCCTAGGGCATCAATTAAATTTAAAGGATGAGCTTTACCAAGAACCTGAGCTTGAGAGTTAGCTTCCACATACTGCCTATTTTCATGCCCTGCACAGAGCAAATGCAAGGTTATTTGGCCCTAGTGGATTTCTGATGTCCTTTAAAGAGCTACTAAATCTCTCTAGCAGAAATTTGAAGACGTGTAATATATGCTGGGACTTCTTCAACAAACTGATATTGTTTTAAGTTATACTGCAACTCTTTTTGACATGTTTCTCTGAGGTCTCTGAGGTAAAATAGTTCTTCAATTGTCTGTTATTCCAAATTGTTACAAAGGACCTCAAGGATGAGCACCTGTGTGATATAGAATATGAAGGCAGGTTCATTCAAGTACAGCCAGATATCTCTACAGAGGCGAATTATTAGGGAACATTAGTTTGAACCTGCACCTTGCCCGAGCCACCCTGTCCTCCTTCTCAGCACTGCTGGGCTTGCTGTGGCAATAGACTGTGAGACAAAGTGTAGCCTAAGATACCTGTGCCACTGTACAAGGTGGATGTGCCCAGAAGCACTTTCATTGTTTGCCTCCAGACTCAGATACCTTCAAGGTTGGCAGGCAATTGTGGTTTGAATGCTTTGCATTAGAGAACAAAGAGAAAGAAAATTGCCTGGCAGTACAAGAGGATTGAGAATGGGATTTGTGTTGTGTTTTCAAGTAATGACAGCAGTGAACCATAATGATACCCATGAGGGAGCTGTGTGATGATCCTTACGGATTCCAATAGGTGGTTCTTACAGTGGTGGATTCTGCTGTTCCTTTTTAGAGAGGG
This sequence comes from Polioptila caerulea, assembly GCA_013397295.1. Taxonomy (NCBI): domain Eukaryota; kingdom Metazoa; phylum Chordata; class Aves; order Passeriformes; family Certhiidae; genus Polioptila; species Polioptila caerulea. Next base: position 168,393 of record VYXF01009247.1, on the reverse strand, counting down.
ATGCAACCAAACAGGAGTAGAGAAGGAAAGCCCTTCCTAGCAGATCATTTAAGCCTTGCTGATTGATCAGAGGAGGAGTGTGAAGCCTTCAGACAGGCATCTTTTCCTTGACTGTCATGTTACAGAACCAGAGGCTCATCAGAAAAATCCCACCTAGAAAGGAACTTCCTCACATTTCCATGGGTTTTTACTTTGTTTTGTACAAATGTCTACTTCTCCTTCCAAATCCTCCAGCTTAGTGCATGTGAGACAGAAAATATGACCTGAATCTGAGAGACCTGCATTCTACAGTACTTAGCTGATTGGACAACAGGAGTATTTTAGAGGCCAAGAAGTCTTACATGACACAGGTCTGTTGTGAAGGAAAATAGAACTTGATAGACTTCTAAGTGAAACTGATTTTTTACAGTAAGTGGAACAGTGTGTACACCGAAACAGGCTACCTAGAGAGGCTGTGGATGCCTCTCTGTGGAGTGTATAAGGCCAGGTTGGATTGTGCCTGAAGCAACCCAATCTAGGAAAAGATATCACTGCCCACAGCAGGGGAGGTTGGACTGGACAATCTTCAAAGGCCCCTTGCAACCCAAACCATTCCACAAGTCTGTGATTTATGAAAAAGTATTTCAACCTCCCAGGTAAGATGCCAGAGAGCTCTTAATAAAAATAATCCATGTTCATTTCCTGAGTATTAACTGGTCCAAAGTATAAATGTACTGAATGAACCTGTCTGTGTATGGAGGCAAGAGGAAATGAAAAGGGGAGAAAAACTTTGAGGTGAGCTGGGAGGCATCTTGCTTTTTTATTCTGTTGGGAGACCAATCTGGCTTTCCTGAACACAAACTAGAGAGAGTCACATAAAAGCAAGAGATAACAAATGCTGCCTCTGTTTCTGGTGCAACTCTCTGCTGAAGAATGACAGATGTATGCATAGCCTTATCAGACACAGATGCATAAAAGCATCAGATTGTTTAAAGTTCTTCTTTTACTTGCCTTTTTGGCCAAAGAGTTAAAATAACATCGGAAAGAACTCAAGCTTAGTCAGCTGAACCAGACTTCTACTAAAGGCATAAACAACCAGATAAGAAAGAGAAAAAAGAAGACTGGGAAGTTTAAAAAAGGGATATTCAGGAACAACACAGTGCATGTGATCTAGCCAGATTCTGGCTGCCTGAGCAGGTGAAACCTCTGGATTTCTGAGGATGCAGGGTTGTCACTGTGGGTTCCACAGCCCTAAAGGTGGGAATGTGGCAATCACCACAGTTAAGCCTGCTCCTTTCAGTCCATCTGCTTTCCTGTCACTGATATTTACAGCCCCACAAATGTGTATAGGCCCAGCTACCCATGCTTTCATTATTAAACCCAGCATGCAGCACATAAAATTTTGTTCATTAATTCCCAATTGCATATTTGTATTATTTATCAAACACAGCCTTTGGGGAATAGTAATGAGAATCTTGGGACGTGCTAATCTCATCTTTTTTTCTTTAACACTTTCTTTACTTGTATGAACAGTTTTGGATAACGGCTTGACTCTGATTTTTTGTTCTATTTTGGAGTCTTGAAATAAAAAACTCTCATCACTGTGCTCTCACCTTCTATAAATCTTTCTTGCAGTTAGCAAAAAGAACCAGAATACAGCTTGCTAAAGAAGTACTGCTATATTTCTCTATTCTAACTCATTCCTGTACCAAGAGCATCCACTTACCTCCTTCTGTGAACTTCTCTCTCTTACCTTCCTTCTGAAATCAGTAAATATCATTTTTCATCATTCAACCTCAAAAAGATTTAAAGGACAGGAATGTAGGAAACTCTTGTCAACATGGTTTTAGAGAAATAGCTCTTATCAAATGCCTGAATTACTTCTTAAATTAATGTTACAACTTTGATTAACTGTGTCATAGCTTCACAAATATCTTTGACTTCTATAGATCTCTTAAATTAATACAACATTACACTAATCTAAAAATTGGTTCTGTATAACATAAATGCAATAAGGTAGAAAGCAAATTCTGGGAAACATCATTGCCAATAGAGGAGCATCAGTAAAAAAGTTTCACTACTCAGATCTTGTTTTCAAAAGGGATGAAGGAAGAAATCACGATTACAGGGACAAAGACTGAAAATGCAGGAAACAGTAATAAAGGACAGAGCAGATAAAACCCTCTGACTGCCTGGTAACCCATTCAAAAAATTGGTATAGCCAAAGGATATTCTTAAGTTCAGTCAGTCTAGACTTACTGAACAAGGGAAAGGATACAAGAAAAGACTGATGGTATGATAGACAAAACTGTAACAACAAAACCTAGCTAGGGGAAGTCTGAACAGGATTAATAAACTGATTAGGTGCTATAGGTACAAGTGAACAAAGACTGAAATACTCTGTGGAGTTTGGGGCCTATTTTAAAAAAGAATGTTGACAAACAGAAAAAGATAAAAGAACTGTTTCAGAGCTGGATTGGAAAAGATAAGAAGCCTGGTCTCTTTTAGGTGACCAAAATAATGACCGAAGAGTGGCTAGGTAAGCATTTTAAATGAAGAAACTACTTGTGTAGTTTATTTGAGTGTTTAATTCTAGCAGTCAAAAACCCATCAAGAATTAGTGGTGAAAGATAAAAAAGGAAGGAAGGGAAACAGAAGGGGGAAAGGAGGAAAAACAGGAGGGATGAAAGGAGGAACAAAGGGACAAGGGACAGGAGGCAGTAAGGTAGGCAAACCATAGAACCACATTTTAAAAAGCAGATGGATAAACATTGAAACAAACTACCAAATGAAAAGGTACACTCTTCATCATTTGGGTTTCCATATTAAGTCTACATGCTTTCTCAAACATGGCTTTCAGTGGAAAACAAAACACATGTTCATAAAGAAACAATTAACACTGCAATATAGGGTATCCTTAACCACCTGTGACATATGGGAAGCTACCTCAAATGGTGTAAGGACCTCTCCTGTCCTGCAAGGTGTACTACCAACAAACTGTTGTTGTTAGTACTGAGATCAATGTTTAAGCAAAATTTGCTCAAAATCTTGTAATCAACATTATTGTCTCCTAAATTTTGCCATACATAAGCTGTACAAAAAGGTCCTGTAGGAACTGAGTACATGCTTCATGGTTCATTTTTTTTTTTACAGTCACTTCATGCAGGGCAAAGTTTATCTGGTGTTTTCTTTGAGATGAAATTCTGAGGAAGCTTGTTGCCTTTGTGGTCTAGGGCAGAAGTTCCAAATATGGCACAGGAAAACTGTCTTCTGCTGGCCACAAAACATTTATGTTTTATGCTATCTGCAATAACTTAAGAAAGGGGAGGAAATGCCAGCGAGGTAAAGGATGATTAGGGAACAAAAAGTGTGAGAAATAGCTGAGGTGACAGCGAATGTCTTTATCATGACCCATGAGTTTACTCACACTGTTATTCCTCTTCTCCCCAATGACTGTCTTGCTGAGGGTGGGGACCTAGCAGCTGGTTGCGAGGTTTGGCCATTATGGTATCAAGCATCGGAAGGGAGCCTGAGGAGCAACTCTGTATCATGGCAAGGTCAAGTCACATCCTTTTCCTCCTTGTTCTTTCCTGAGAGGCACAGCAGAACATGCAGCATACAGTCTCTTTTGCAGCACGCAGAGGACATGGTTAGGTCAAGACACAAACTAAACTGCTGGCCAGGGCCAAGAAATACTCCTCCACATAATTTTAGGCCGTAATTCAGGCATCCACATACCACTCTCAAGAGGCAAATTGTGAGCTGACCCATTTTGGCAGATAAGAGAGTTTAATGGCACAGACATAGCCTCTTCCATACCAGTTAACCTCAGGGTCAGAGGCAAAGCCTGTATGCACTGACTTTGCAATCAACAATGCACCCACTCTGCCCTCAGGTTTTAGTCCAGGTGAACGAACATGTCTTTGCATTCATAGGGTCAATAAAGTTAGCCACATCTTTGCCTGGAATTAACCAACACCTTTAGCAGCTATTCCTTGGAACTGACCCTGTCTCTTAAATTTTAATGTTCTTGAGCAAGAAATATTTTCCATTTTTCTAAGCACTGCATATTGTTCTTGTCAATTTCACTGAGTTATTTAATATCAACTTGAAATCTCTCTGTTTTCAGAGTAAACATTTGATTTATTAATAATTATGCTAAGTAAAAATTAATGCATGTATTTCTGGTATATAATTTTAAATGTTGCAATGCCTTGAGACCTTGAGAAAGACCATATGTGTTTGCTTTAAAAGGCACTTCTGGTGGGGGTAAAATTTAAACAAACAGCGCGTGTAAATAAGTAGTTGTAAGTAATCAAAAGAGATTTCTCTACTCATAAGAGCTAGTATTTATTATTGTTGCTATCACCATTCCTGGAGCCAAAAGTTACAAAACTAGATTTCCTAATTTGAATTATGCATGAGTAAATAAAAAGAATCCAAGTCTCTTTTTTTTCCCCTCCAAATGAATAAAGTCAAGTTTCTCCCCAACTTCCATACTTGTCCCAGCTGAGCAGCTTATTGTACCACCAGTGAAATGCAACAGATTGTGAAGGAGTCAAGGAGACATTTGAAAATAGATTTGTTCAGCCATACACTGCAAACAGCACATCTGTTATTGACAAAGTGAAAATAGAGTCTGCAAGGAGTTAGCACTAAATGTAATTCAGACTCAGGAACAGAATTCTTGCCTAGATTTTACTTTCTTATTTTACTTAGGTAAAATTGTGTCCGCTTCACTATAATTGCTATAAGTACAAACAGAGGGCCCGTTTTAAAGGTTCCTGGGCAATGACAGACACCATTCAAAATCATATATTACAGTTCATTCCACATCATGCTTGTGACACCTTCACAAATGTGAAAAATCTTGTTAAGAGAACAGAGAGATGGCAGTAAGAAGAGCTCAAACTGTTGGGCAATTAAGGTTATCAAGTCTCACTGGACATGCCTTATTTTTTCACCTGGAAATGTTACACTACAAGACACTGAGCTTTTTAGCTGTTCTCTGATTTCTAGAGAGTTCAGTACCCTGTGCAGCCAGTGTTTAAATTATTTTGATGCAATCCAGGTATCTATCAGAAAGGACCCTTTCTGTACGCATCCAAGAAATTTCTTGAAAGTGCTACAGCATTTGTGGGAAATATCAGAATCCAAGCTATTCATCACAGCAGTAATTTGATTCCTGGAATGAAGTCCTAATTCATAACACCTAACTTCAGCTATTTAAAAGTTTCTCTACAGTGTTTACTTTCCTAGGTCCCTCTGCAACTGGGAGGGAGGACAGGGCATGTCCAGATGGGTGACAGAGATTCACAGCGGTAAGGTATTGATTTAGACTCGACATCAGTTTCAGCAAGGCTCAAGTTAGGTAAAAGGATTTGCAGCTTTTGCACATAGCTATTTTCCACTCTGGACATTCACATTCCACGTATTTTACATTTGCATTTTTTGCACAGACCCTTCTGCTTCCAGAATGCACTAAGGTATTCAATATATTTTCCTAATCAGTGCAGAAATCACATTTCTTGCCGAGGTCTTCTTGGCTGCACACCATCCAAAGCCACACTGAGTTGGATTGTTCATACCCTCATTACTGGAGTTGCAGGTATTTTTGAGAGGAGAAACCCATAAGTTATGTTTAGGTGTTCAGCAACCTGCTATTGGCAGGCAGAGCTTCTGTCTCCAACCTAGCGATCTGTCTCCAAGCAGCGATCACAGCTTATTACCAGCTGATGGCAAGATGCTGTTACCCACCACCATTTTCCAACCATTCAGTCAAACATAGAACTCCAAAAAACACCTGCAAAAGAAAGCTGAATACAGGCAGTTTGGAATGTTTTATCCTCCCACAAAACAATATCTGACTGTGAACGTCTGCACAGCTGCCTGTAGAAGATTGCTCTGCTTCTGTGGATCAGACAAGAGACTTAAATTATCTGTTTGGCTCTTTTTAGGAGAATCAAATTTGTCCACAATTCCCAGACCAGTACTGGCCTAGCAGAGATCTGATAAAATGACCCGTTAAGACCTGGAGAAGGCTTTTTTTATTATTAAAATAATTAGATTTCTTTAGAATGGAAATAAATTGAAACCACAGCCAGCCTTCAAAGAGAAAGCAGGGTAATTATATTGCTACAAGTCAGTAGTTGAATTACTGGTGTAAAGGACTTCTCATATATGTAACTATCCCAAATGCAATGTTATTATTAGGCTATATGTGATACATATGGCCTTGGGAATGCTACTGCTTCCCAAGGCTGACAGCATTCTTCTTTCATATAAATAGTCTTCTTGTATTCCCATTTTTATTGACTTATTTATATCAGGATTTTTAGTCACTTCAGAAATTAATCACCTACAAGTCTTAATACAAGTCCCAGGGTGAGGGGATGGAGAAAGACACTTTCTAGAGCACAACTTCCCTGATCTTGTGATCAAGAATATGCTTCCTTCCCCACAGCTAAATTTTATTTTAAACTGGCAGTGAAACTGATATTGTGAGGTCTTTCCTAACCTTAAGAACAATTTTCTCCCAGGGTACAAACTGAAAGCTTCACAGTAACCATGTTCCTGCCATGTCTCTGGTGTGGCATTTCCAGTCTTGGATGCACCACTGTCAGGTAAACAACTACCACCTGCTTCCTTCTGTAATGTGTTCACAAAAACTTATAATTCTTTCCTCTGCTACTTACCATACACACACGCACACACAGGGATTACAGCTAAGGGAAAACACCCTTGGTAAAACAAAATAATTTAGGCCAAGAAATACAAGGGACAAAAAGGGTTAGAATATCACTTTTTCTCCATCTGGAAAGTTTTTGTCTATGCACTGCAATATCTTGATTTTCTCCAAACTGCCGCATTTTATTTTCAGAATGACAAATTTTACAACAAATTACAGGAAAAGAGCTATTATGTCTGTCCAGAAAAAAAAAAAAAAACCACCCCAAAATACAGAATAAGGCACCCTCAGTGTAGATTTTAAACTTCTACAAAGTTTTCAATGTTGTCTGTAGTTTAACTTTCTAGATCAATAAAAACTGTTTTGTTCTCTATTCTGTTTTCTTGGGAGGGTGGGGGGGTGGGGGGGCAGGGAAGAATCTCATATAAATGTTTATTGTGAGCTCAGACAGAAAGTAAAGACATCTCAGGCACCTTGTGGGGATGGTTTCATCATATGAAAAACCTGAATCAAAGTCTCAACACTGCTGAAAGCTGAAAAGATTTTTCTCTCCACTTGCCATGTTATTTCTCTTCTGCTTTGCTCCTTCCTCCTCTTCTCAATGTCTCTCCTTCCCCTTGCTCAAGCTCTAGGGTTCATCTGAGTGTCAGGTTTTCATGGCCTGTTTTCATGTCACTGTATCAACTGTAAGATAAGCTATTATCTATCACAAGAATAATTTCATTCCATATTTGGCAATACTGTATAATTTACCTCATCAGTTACAAAGCACTCAATTCTAGGTAGGCAAATCAGTCTGTCATCTTAGAATGGTTACTGCTTTATTTCCTTTTCTTTCTGTTTAAATCTCACACTGGTGTTAGGTAGGCAAATCAGTACTTCATACAGAGTGCATACTCTGTGCTTGCTTCAGCACAGAGGTCACTGCAACAGCAGGACCATGATAACTTCACCAGGGCAACTAAATCAGCAACATGGCAACCTTTGCTGAAAATACAATCAATAGGGAGAAAAGCAGGCATATTCAAAGAGAGATTCAACTATCAGACCTGTCACAGAATCACAGAATCGCTAGGTTGGAAGAGATCTTCAAGATCATCAAGTCCAACCTGTTCCCTGACACCTCAACTAAACCATGGCACCGAGTGTTCTGCAAATCCTTCCTCTTTTGTCACAGCAGGAACCCATATCAGCTCTACTCCTATGAGACATTTACACCAAGCTCCAAAGTTCACTAGGACAAATCTTATCATGTACCTGCAATAAGAGGAAATACTTTTGGAGGTTGAAAACCAGCACATAGTAGCTGGGAATCTGATTCTGCCTCTGCTATGCCTGGGCTATCAACCTTCTACCTGAAGTGCTCTTGTTTCAGTTTCTCAACAAGTATTTGAAATAGATTTGGTGGGAAGGAATGCATTTTAAACGTCCAGATCAGCAGAGCCTGGACCTTTTATTAATAATGGAAGAGGATATAAGAAACAACTCACAAGTTCAGCTCCTGGCTTTCAGGTGTCTCTGTAGGGCACTGATGTCAGGCCAGCTCACAATGATGACCTATACACCATCTAGAATTTTCTGTTTTGCCAAGGATTTTCTTCGGAGAGGAAAAGAGTAACATGCATGTTGCAATATTGTATAGATTCATCTGCCAAGCTGGGGATGATAGAGCAGATGCAGAGATATGAATCACTATGTCCAGAGGGTATGTGTCAGGGTGACGTGCAAACCTCAGCTAGTTCCTCTTGCATTGCAGATGAACCCTGAGTCATGCGTTGTGTCCCCAAACAACCCATGATAATGCACCGGTGGTTGGGCTTGCAGACAAGGTTGTATTTTTAGACACAAACAAAAACCTTTTCCTGCAGCAGAAAGAAAACTGCAAACAAGTGGGTTTATGTCTCCCATTTTTCAGGCTGCAAACACCGATTTGTGCTTGGTGTTAGTAAAGACTGCTGTGAGGACACATAAAACTGGAACTGGAAGATCTAACACCTTCCGTGCTAGCTAGAGTGACCAGAGATCATCTAGGCATGCCAATACAGAAACAGCTCCTTGTTAATGAGGTGAACTCCAATCAAATATGTTCATTTTTGAAAACCTTCAGGCCTAGAAAAGGCCAGAAAGCAGCAATGAGTGTTGCTACTGAATACTTCCAGAGCAGGAAGAGCTGTGGAGAAGAGGTACAGACCAGAGTGAGAGCTGTCTACCAATCCACATCTAATTAAGATTAATGAAGGCCAACAATGCTATCTCTAAATACACCTACCTAAAAGGCTTGTACAGTCAAAATAGACCATGTGCCTTTTTTCTTTCTTTTGTCTTAGCAATAGGTTAAAAGGTGTTTATTCTTCTTTGCTGTAAGGGACCTCTCTGGCTGTGTTTCCTAAAGCCTAGAAGATCAGAGAGATCAGGGAGAAGGCTGGGTAGGGCTTAGTGCTGAGGCCAGATATATTACAGAAGCTGTGTGTTGCTTGGACCCTGGACTCCATACTCAGAAGAAATTGCATCTTTAGTTTTAAAGATGAAGTTCTAAGCTGACAGGCCCACTGCTGCCTAAGTATTGTCTAAAAAACATCTGCTCTTTCTCTGATCATTGAAAGCACCTCTGCTGGTAGGAGTGAGTGGCAAGATGAGCTGAGCTCCAGCCATGCCTCCTCAACTTCCAAATAAATTTGTCTGAATAGTCAAAGTGAGGTGAGGGCCATGACAGTTTCACCATTAATATATGCTGTTCCTGAGCAGGCACTTCTTGCACTGCTTAGGTAGGTGTAATACCAGCTCAGTAATTAGCAACTGCACCCTCAGCAACTGCAGTTGTTTGTTTGATAAAACAGCCCTGAGTCATCAGGATTCTGAACTCTTATGTCCTGGAGGACATCAGTTCAAACTTATTCAAGGAAATGAACTGATGGCTATAAAGGGTGTTCAGAGCAAAGGTGTGCAGAGAAGAGTATGAGCAAGGAACTATTTCCCTAAACAAGTGATAAAGGCACACACCTGGGAAGCAAAGAGGTTGGGGTTCAGTCCCTACTCCAGTGGCTTTGAAAGAACTCTGAGCAAAACCAGTGCAGCAAAATCAAGAGGGACAGTCCTGATCAGCTTGTAGCTCCGGCACTAGTCCAGTTTCCTTCTCAAAGGTAGGCAGAAAGGATCTGAACTCAGATTTCATTCCTTTCGTGACAGCTGATATAGACATAAAGGACATTTATCCTATTCTGTGACTTGATTTTATCAGATCTGTTCAGAAACAAATGAAAACAAGGTTGTAATCTATTCTCATGTTTATTTTGACAAAAACCTGTCCATGCTGGGTAACGCTCTGTATGCCATCTGGTCCTTTCACCTCAAGGAGGGTAGAAGTTGGAAAGCAGAGATGATAGCAGTGAAGATGATCCAAGACAGCAAACAGTTTCTGTGTAAGAGAAAACGAAATGGATGAGGAGTCTCCAGGTAGGAAAAAGACAAATGAGCAAGGCTACAAACAATGAATGGTGCCGAAGAGGTGACGAGGTAATGACTATTCACTGTGTCACACCACACAAAACCTACAGGGCACCCACTGAAATTATTAGGTGTCAAATTAGGAGGAGAAAGCAGGTGTTTCTTCACACAGTGCATAATTATATTGTCACAGGCTTCTGTGCAGGGCAAAAGTGCTGATAAAGTCAAAAAGTCAGAGAAATTCAGTGAAGGCTGGTCCACTGGTAAAAATTAATGAAATTTTTAACAAAACAGTAGTTTTAATTCAACCTCTGACTCAGAAAGCAGGACAGGAGAGATCACTGTTCACATTCTTTGTTCACTGTTCTTATGCTTTCTCTGAGCATTACTGCTGCTGTGCCACAGTGACATGCAGGCTACTGGGCAAAGTTTTCTGCACAGTGACATGAAGGTTCTTAGTCCGAGAACTTTTGGCTGAGAAAATTAAGTATTCACATAGCTCACAGCACAGACATAGGCTAGACAGAGACACAGAGGACACAGGAACCATCCTAACTCTGTGATGTCACTGTCAGGTAAACTCTAATTCCAATGTTTTGAATACCCACACCATTAAACTCTATCTATAGATGCAAAAACATTACATGAAGATCATTAATTGAGTTCTGTCTCTAAAGTTACCATGACAACAGTATTTATAGTGGAAAAATGAATACAAGTACCATATCTCACACAGAACAATGATACTTCACACTTTCTCCTGCTAGGACATATTTAACTTTCTACAAGTATGCCACTGTTTCTACACTGCTCCCTATGTTGTCCCCAATATTTCCTTTGTGAAACATGAAGGATCAAATTAGGAAGCTTGTTTATTCAAGGATAAGCACGGCCATTCCTTTGCATAACATGTCTATCTTGGGATGGAATTTGGTCCACTGTCTAGCTCTGTACAATACTTTACAACCTAGTGCTGCCAGAAAACTAATGTTTAAAACCACCTAAGGGAACATCTCAAACTTGTTTAACATTTCTACTAAGATTTCTATTAAGATAAACCATAAGCTGGGGTAGGTAACATGGGGACCGGAACTAGTCCTTAGAAGAAGAATTTTTCTTCTCCATGAAGGAGCACTAGCTAGTTAGTGAGCAAAGTGGCTGGTTTGACTCTCATGGACACCATCTCCTCTCAGGCTCTCTACTGCAGAACACACTAGAGAAAGTCCATGCCCAAACACAGCAACCCCTGCTCCTCCAAGCCCTCAGTGATGCTCAAGCAGCACTGAAATTTTTACAGATTTGAGACAGAGTACAGTGACTTATGCCAAAAGAAATTATTTCCTGTTATAGTAAGTTTGAAAAATTAAGAGGAAATAAAGTACATTTTTTTTAACTTTGGAGCTCCTTGTACAGTTTTCACTAACCTAATGAACTGCAGGAAGTTTTGTGCTCTGACAACATAAGGCCAGGCTGCCTCCCATGGAAAATTGAATTGTCCTTCCAAAACAAAAGCTTCTCAGAGGAACCTGTCTTTTTCCCTAGGAATGAGACAATTGTGCCTCCAAAAATCTGTCCTATTCAGTATATCTCAAGCAGACACCTAAAATAGATATAAAAAGACACTCCAGAAAAATTAGGCAAGATGGAATTTTAAAGAAAACCATTTCTGACAGGTAAAAATATCATAGCAGACTGCAGATGTACATCACATGCTTGTGATATGTCTGCCCAGTCATAGTGAGGAAAGAGTAACAAAGGAATGGAAAAAATTACACGCATCAGTTTAATTAGACTGAATAATTTTCTCACTTTGAAATAAGCATCAAGCATGGAACAGTATACCCTTTGAAAGTTACTGCAAAAACAGATACTTGTCATCATGGTATGCTGGAAAAGGAGCTGGAAGGGTAAAGGGAAAGCTTGTTCCATGTTCTTGCAAACATTAGGTCTCATTAGCTGCCTGTTGAAAGTGGCAAAGTTTAGCTTTTCCACAGGTTCTTTTGTCATTTTTTTGTTTTCACTAAGCTGTTCACACAGACTCTGATGTCACTCAGTGGCCTAATACAAAAACAGTCTGAACTTTGGAAGAATAAAAGAAAAAGAGGACAAGCAGGAAGCATGCACTCTCTGCAGGGAAAGCGTGGCAGGACACAGCGCACACCTGGCTGCTTTCCTCAGGAGCAGGGGGATCATTCCTGGTGAACTCTCTCATCTGAAGAATGCAGCAAGATCCACGTGACAAGTGTGATGGTAACTTGTTGATGATTCGAGCTTCAAACTGCAATGCAAATTAAAATCTAGTAACATGCATGCCCCAGTAGGTAAGGAGTTTCCTATCTCCCAGACCCAAGTGAATGATCTTTCTCAGGGTGACCCTTCATCTGGCAGGAAGCTGTTTCCCTGCCTATTCCCAAAACACATCTGATTGTTTGAGGAAATGTGACAGCACCTCTGCATTGGATTAATTCAGAGGACAATAGTAACTTACTCACTTACTAATCCTGACCAGTTCTGGATCTAAAATCAGAAAAAGTCGGCCACAACATAGTGTTACATTTCACATCAGGAATGAGTGTTGCAGCTGCACTTCAGTCTCAAGGCAATTATTTCGATCTCAAACCCAGTTGTTGTAAATAAATCTAACTAATTAGAATGTTTCTCCTGTGCCTTTACAGAAAAAAAATCAGTATTTCAGCAGAACCATAACTACCAGAAGTAGATTCTTGCTACCATTCTGCTCAGTTGTACTAATTAATAAGAAATGTTCTCCAGTTAAACTTCAGTCTATTTCCCACCCACACAAAATCAGTTTTATCTCAGATTTCTAACACTAAATCACTCCTATCAGAAAGCCTGCATCACTTCCCTGAAGCCTTAGACCTATGCTAAGAAAATTAAAACTACTACATTCTGGAACATTTCTACACTGTTCTTTTAGGTCCATTTCTCATTTTTTCTTCTTTAATGAGTAGCACATAGCTTGAAAAAGTATTACAAACACTAAAATAAATTGTGCACACTTCTCAAATTCCCAGGCTAGAATTCCCCTCCAAATGAGACAGAAAAAATGCTGCAAGTTGGTAACTATTACCAGTGGACATTCTTATAAAAAAGTAGACTAAACAGCTTCTTGAATTCCTAGGAAATTCTTCTTTCTTTCCTGGTAAACTGAAAAATAGACATTACTAATATTATACTGCTCAAGTACAGTGATTTCCAGTTAAAAAAAAAAATAAATTCCAAATTATTTCAAAATTTCTGAATGATGTCACACATAACTAATTTTTTTTAGAGTAGGTTAAAAATGCTTTTATTGCAATTTAAAGCCTTTTGCAATGCAACTGCAACACAAACCACCCTATAATAGTGTCTTTGTTTTAATAAACCAACCAACCAACCAAAAAACACCACCACCACAACTACAAAACATACACAAAAAAATCCCCCGAAAAACAAAAAACTAAACAAAAAAACCACAAACCAAACACAGTTTGTTGGCCGAGACTCGAAGTCAGTCGCACGGCGCGGGTTTCTCCCGGCCGTGGAGATTCCATGACCAGGCCCTGCCAGCCGGGACCGGGCACCACACGCTACAGGGCCGTGCGGTTCGGCCCAAGGGCGCCCAGGCGGGAACGCTGCCCCAGAGACAAAGCTCTGCTTGGAAATCTCCGGGCACTTGCCTTTATTTGTCAAAATCCTAAACACTTGTGTAAAAACAGACAGTGACTCTCCGGGCGAGTCTAACGCGGCGGCCCAGGCGGGCCCGGGCCACGGGCGCAGCGGCGCCTCCTCCTCCGGCTGGCGGCGAGCGCCATCTGGCGGCGCTCCGGGCCCGCGGGAGCAGCTGCGGGCGGGCGCTCGCCCTCGGCGGGCACGGCCGGGCCATGGCGCAGCGGCCACAGACCGCGTCTTTCTAAAGCGCTTTCATGGCCAGGCTCTTCGGTTCCCACAACGCCTCTACTTACCTGGAGCCCCTCGGAGGAGGCTTTCCTTTTGCGTTCCCCATTTCTGCGCCGCGTACTGGAGGGAGCACCCGAAATACACCTGCACACCCCTCAGGCGCCGTGCCCGAGGCATCAGTGACATTCCCCTGGGGATACTTCCCCAGGCCAGCCTCCCCTCACGGCTCTGTGACCTCCGGGGCCTGGCCATCGCTCAGGAAGTAGTGGCAGCCGTAGTGTAATAAAAGACATCTTGAAGACATTAACTCATGCATCTTTGCACTGTCAAACAAACAAAAAACTTAACTGGGAGATTGCTGCTGCAATTATTTCATGAAACTGCACATACCGCAGCATCACCTGTGTTGCCCGTAGCTCCCAGTCTGGCCACAGCCACTGAGCAGCAAGACCGAGGCCACATTATCTGTTTCTTTGTGTGACAGGTTAATTCTACAATCCATTATTTTCATGGGCAATAAATTTCACAAGGAAGCTCATCTCTTGGTAACACTGTGAGATATTTCTCCTCACTTTTGCCTTCACCTAAATGATATGGCTGTTGTGAGTCAAGGGCTGATAACATCCCCCTGTCCTGATCCAGGGCAGTACCAGGGCTAATAAACATTCGTAACAAAATTTTCAAACACAATTGCAACCTCCTTGTCACAGCCTATTTTCAGAAGACAAGGTTTCCCTACAAGCTATTTTACAATTTTACTAAGAGCTGTACTCTGAATAACAGGCCTGAGTTCTTGTGAACATTCTGCAGAGATGTCACATGCCTGAGGATCAATTAGGATGTGTAAGCCCAGCATGGCAAAGAGGTGACAAAATTAAGACAGTGTTAATGCCTTGGCAATCCCATTTTATACAGCAATCCATGCATTAAGAGTATTTTGTCCATATAATTTTTAAGGCACCTGGGAAAGCCATTTTTCTTCAACTTACTTGGTAGAATATACATCATCCAGAGGTTGATTATGATCTGAAAGTGAGAGGCATTTAATTCACAGTTTAAATTTCCGTAAACTTATGAGACATTTATTTAAATATTGTGAGAAAAAAAATTTTCCTAGGTTAAAAGCCAGCTCCATGTGTTAAAGACATGGGCTGTCAAGACCTTAATTCAGAAGTCTCATATCTTTGCTTTAATTATTAACCCATTGCTTACGTATCATTAATTAAAAGGGACTGACTTGGACACTGTTGCTGGGCAACTATAAGAAAGATCAGCAAACTTTGTATGAATGAATGATGATGTATTGAATATGCCCAGCCAGGTTTCCTTCATGTTCTTGAATGCAATCCAATGTGGTCAAGCACAGCCTGTTGTCTTTTCTTGGACATTTTTTAAATAAAGCAAATACCTATTGTAATTAGGTAAATCTTTTGTTCAAACTCAAGAAATAATGAGAGGAGAGGAGAGGAGAGGAGAGGAGAGG
>VYXF01009247.1:131854-152851 GCA_013397295.1 Polioptila caerulea | reverse complement strand
ATCTGAGGAGAGGAGTGGAGAGGAGAGGAGAGGAGAGGAGAGACCAGGCAAGGTTCATGTAGGATGATTCAAAAGGATAATTAGGTAACAGAGATACTAGTGTTGACATAATAACATTACTTCTAAAACAAATGTAATTACTCTTTCTTGCAGTATTAACTGAAAATCACAAAGAGCTGTGTGAATAACAATCCAGAGAATAACAGAAGGAAAGAGCATTTCTTTCAGAAAAGTGCAAACTGGAGTATTTTTCTACTTATTTTGTCCACCTAACTGGTAGTACAGACTGATCCTTTTACATTCTATACCTCGCACAGTGCTATTCTACTTCAAAACTGAGCGCTTAAAGGGATTAGTGTTTGTTGATTGCTTTCATGAGATAATATAGTCTTGTTCTCCTCTATGCTTTTTACCCTTAATGTTTTATTTCCAAGGAGAAAATTCTGATTAGCCCTATGTTTTGAATAGCAGAATTATTTCCTAGAGTGTGACAATTGTGCAATCATTCAAATAAGCCAGTGAACAAGCCGGTACAATTTTATCCCCAGCATAACAAGTCTGATTCAATTGAAATTAAAACAGTCAAAAACCTACGGTACAGAGTAAAATTCCCTTGGGGGTTCAACAAGTGAAACCTCTCAGGCTGGAAATACCTGTTTTGATTTCTTAACCAGATTAATGCATCAGCCTTACATAACACGCTGTTTGTTAAAATACAGCAACATAGAAAGAGACCAACAAAAACAAGCTGAACTAACATTGTAGCTCATATAGGCATCTGGGCTTGGAAATAAATTATGAAAGTCAGATTTCTAATAACTTTTTTTTCAGAGATGAGCTGAAGTTTTAATGGTTTAAATTAGAACAGAAAATATGCATGTGACTTTTCAGAGAGACATGGTGGGGGCTTCTGGAGCATTGAAGTCAAAAAAAGCAGTGATGACACCATTTCTGTCACCTGGTGGTTTATGCAATGACAAAGTCATGGCCAGAATGACTTTAATTTAATGAATGGTTAGAAGATCAAGAATGCACAATACACCCAAGAGCACTCCTGCACCATAGCTGAGATGAAGACTCTATAGCTGCACCGGGAATGCTGCCCAACATTAACTTCTGCTTTCTTTGAAGAACTCTGAAAAATGTGAAAGGACTTCCAGAATGACTTTAAAGAATTATATAAAGCCCAGGGAACCTGATAACAGAACTTCAAACTACTTAATTTGTTGAAGAGGAAGCTCAGAATTGATTCAATTAAATATCTGTGTAGAAGATTCCTAATAGTCAAAGGACAGGAAGATTCTTTAGCTGGAAACTAAGCCAAATAAAATGAGAACAGAAATAGGACCACATTATTCACAGTGAGCAAAATTAACTCCTGGAATTATCTACTCAGGAAGCAGGTGTATTCTCCATCATTCTTAGTCTATCTGGGGCAGGTATGAGCTTTGCACAATAGTGTTTGGAAAGAGACATACTGAAACCTGCTGAAAAACATTGCTGCAGCCTGTCCAAACATTTAAACTGCCAACTTGCCCAGATGCAGCAAGAAAAGCTTGTGATTCAACATGAAGTGCCTGCTGCTGCCTACCATTACTGACACTTGTAGGCTGTGTAGAAGCTATTTCAAATCTTCCCGTAGTTGACACAGCAGCTGAGAGGAGTAAGAATAATATGTTACTTAGATCTAAAGGTTCCAGTGCTCAGCCACAGGACCAAGCAGGATCACAGGTACTCTAAGAGCCAGCCTCAGCAGCCCCTTTGGATCTCCCCTTTCCCATCACAGGGGGGTTTGACCTCCCAACTAGAACAACCCTTATGCCAGCCACATGACCTGACTCTACCTCAGGATCCATACTTGAGTTGCCTGCATGCCTTACCAGGCCCAGGAGTCACCCTCTGACCAGCCCTCTCACTGTAAACCTAAAGGTAAACCCTCTCTGTGTTACTCAGATAAGGAGAAGACATCCTGTGAACATCTGGTTGGGCAAAGAGGCAAAGTGTGGAAAGGGGACACGGGGAAGAGGATTGCTTTGAATGTGTGGTGTTGTGATGCTTGAGAGGTATTCCTGTCGAGAGTTCTGTAATGAGATAGGAAACATCTATGACTGCAGTACTGGGCAGATGTGCTAACACTGCCTGCACATGAGTGACCAACACATGAATCATCACCACCAGGGTGCAAAGGCAGGAACCTGGAGAGAAAAGACCAGGAGAGCCAAAGACCTTCTGAAAGAACCTCCTGCCAGGCATAAAGGAAATAAAGGGCTGTTTAAACATCTCTCCTGAGCTCAGAAAGTATAGAGGGTGCTTAAAACGTTCTGGTGAGGCTGTGAATTATTCTTGGAGTTACACAGATTCTCTCAGAACTGAACAACAGTGTCAGCAAAGCTGTGGGACTCAGCAGGACCAGCTTAGCTCCATGGCAGAGCAAGGTGTGGCTGTAAAATATGAGTTGGTTGCATTTTACAAAATTTTCCAATTGAAATTTCAGTGCAAATGAGATATTCAACAAAACTATTAACTTTGGTGAGACTATAAATATGATGAAGTGTATGGGAATATATTAAATATTAATTGAATCATACAAGGCTTTACTGTTTGTATATTCTGCATAAACTAATCTCGTTTGCAGAGGGGGGAAAGTAAAGTTCTTGTTAACAAGAGGTTACAGCAGAATCAATCTTTAAAAGCTTCTAAACAGGAGCACTGCATTTACAATTCTTCTGTGTAAATTCAATGACAGTTCATCTCTCTTGATCTGTAGTTTTGATTTGTAATAGATGTACTCTTTTACATCACTTATTTCTGAAACTTTTAATTTTTAAATATTTTCTTTTAGATATTTGTCTTGGTTTCAAAGACAGGTGCCCGCCAAGGAAGGCAGGAACCTCCCTTTGAATGGAAAATACAGCCCCCTTCCCTCCAAATTATTATAACTTTGAAATTAAGGGGCTTTCAGGCAAAGATATGGGAAAAGGAATAACAGTTCTTTACTAGTTTGTATGTATAACAAGGCAAACAAACAACAACAGCATCAACAACAAACAAAACCAGAAACCCAATAACAGCCTTCTCTTGGCTGTCAGGCACCTTCCCCTCAGAGAGCGTATTAAAGATTTCCTCAACGTGGAGACGTTCACCTTGAGATACATCTCTAGGATTGAGAGAAATTAGGAGATTCTCTGCACAGCACTGTCATACATTGGTAAGGGACATTGGCTTTTAATCTATGCTATTTCTTCACTAGCTGTAACATAGATACTTTGATTATCATGCTCTGTATTTTTATCTACAAGTCCTTCTTTTTGTGTTAGCCTGTGTAGTAAGTAGTCTGTTTAAAGTCTTATGTCTGTTTTCCTTGGCCTCCTCAGTAAATGATTTATGTTGTTGTAGGCCTGATCTGTCATTATTAAGAACTGTGAGAGGGAGTTTTGGGGTGTTGGCCGCCTCAATAAAGCTGCTGTCAACTGCCAGAAACATGTCAAAGGCACGGACTTGTCTAAGCCCTCCCCTCTCACTTCATAACATACATTAATCACAATTTTACCTCTTTGTGAAGATTCTCACAGTGATATCAACTTTTCCTTGGCATAAGCCTCCAAATTGAGTCAGCAAAATAAGTTAAAATATATATTTATTTTGTATTTAAATCTATTCAACTTAAAGGCCTAAATATTGCCAACAGAAGCAGCTAAAGATGCTGGAAAGAGTCCTGCAAATTTAGTCTGACTGAGGTCAGTGGCGATGGCCTTGATCTGTCCCTGAATTAGTCCAGCTGCTGACTGTGTGCTTTGAGCTCTGCCTCAGGCATTCCCTGCTCTGGACAAGCTGCTTCTCCCTGCTTGTCCTCCACAGTCTCCCTGCCCATGGGAGCCTCTGTCATTAGACATCTGTGGGTGGTCACCTGGAATCACCAGGAGGGCTATCAGAAGAGAAGTTCCAGACCTCTGGAGGGGTTTTCTGTACTTGAGAGGCAGGCTGGAGGCTCGCTGCTGTCATGTAATCCAGATATGCATTTCCTTGTCCTGAATACAACCAGATGTGTGCCTGCTGATGTGAAGAAGTAGGGTTACACACCTCAGTACAAAGGGAAGTTCTATTAAGCTACAGTTTTCATGTCTTACGAGATGTCTAATAAGCTTACTTGAACAATTTAATGAAATGGGTTCCCAAATTCCCAGCTAATCTGTCTCAAACTGTAACCAATCGCTAAAATGGTGAGGCCTGCATAAATAATTTTACACAAATATCTGATGTGCTATCAATTTAAGCCTTGAAATTTACAAGTTATTTCAGTCAGGTCATTGTAGAAATAATTACAAGGAAATTTCTTTGGATAGCAGCTTCTTTTTATAATAAGGGAGCATATGCCTGGGTTTTATTTTTCTGAATGTACAAAATTTCTCAGGCAGGGCAAATTGAGCCAAGAACAAGACAATCCAAAGATATGCTAAGTCCCTTAGGAACACCACCATAAAAACCTGCTTCTGAAATGAACAAAGAGGTATCTCTTCTTAGTGGATGATATCAGTATTTCATAAAGTGCTCTTAAATCCAATGTTTTCAGGACAACTTCTTTGTTTCTTGCAAAAAAAGCCCCATTGCATCCTGCTGTAAACCACATTCATAAATAAATTTTTTAAAATTCAGTAAAGTAATCATCCTATCTTTTCAGTGATACGTTATCCTGTTGTTATCAGATTAAGACTGTTTTTTCTCCTAACTAATCGGATGAAGGGATTAAAACCTGCATACACAACTGAAACATGGAACAGCCAGAGGGAGAGAAGACAATTTGATAGGACAGATCGGCTGGAAGGCAGTGACATGCAGTGTCTTACCATGGCTGGAAAGCAGAGTTTGTCATGAAAGTGGATTGGCAGAAATGTATCAACAATAGCACTTTGGCAGCCTGGAGGATCTGCTTTTCTTGCCTCCAGCTTTCCAGGATACAGGTTTTTCAGGAGGTTTTGTATGAACTTCACAATGAACAGTCACAACTTGGAGTAGTTATATCCCATCTACAAAAGTGTTCCAAACATGGCCTTATGTGTAAGCAACTGCTGCATCAAATTAATGACTGTCTTCCCCAATATCTAACCACTTAAAGCTGTGATAGGCACCTATTTAAATGCACTTGCTAAAACCATTGCCTCTACTTAGCTCCCCCATCAGAGTAATGCCCAATGGTACCTTTTCTCTTCTGCGTGGTTTGTGGAACTCAGTACAGCTCTCTGTCCCTGGAAAACCAATATCAGCTGTGCAAGTACCACACAGACTCAAAGATACTACAGGCAGTTTCTGAATCACAGAGGATCAATATTAATTACATTTCACACTATACTGGAGGAAAAGAAAAGCTAAAAATAACTTTATTTTCCCTGTTAATCCTCTTCCTCCTTTTCAGCCTTTTCATTCAATTTCTCTTCCTTAAACATACATACACAGGACTAGCTCAGAGGCATCCCAAACCATGTTAGAAAGAAAAATTTGCTTTATGTGGCTTTCAAAAGTGTTTGATTTTTGACTAATCTGAGTGGGAGTTGACCTCCTTACCTCCTGGAGCAGAGAAAAGACACCCAGGAACTGCCTAATTACCAGCTGTATATCTGAACTGTCAGGTTTTTCCATCCTGCTCTTCTGTCTCTCTCCCCTCTGACAAGCTTCTTTTTCATGCATCCTTTCTTACATTAATTTGAAGAGATGCTTTTTTCCTTTAGTTCTTTCAATATTTTTCTTTATTTATTTCTTCAGCTTGAACTTCTTTCTCTCATTCAAGATGATTTTTATTAAACACACATGGTCATTCACTGCAAGTTGAAGAAATCTAATGTATAGCACCAGAAGCCTTTCACAATTTCTCTGAGGTTTCTCATGCTTTCAGTCTGAAGGACTGCTTCCAAAGCTGTAAAGATATGCTTTGGATGTTAACTTTTGATTTTTTTCATTTCTTCTGAACTCTTCTTCATACACAGTTCCTTCATCCTGTGCATCTCCAATTTAATCTTTAAAAATAACTTATTTTTGAGCTCTAAGACCTTTTAAGGACGTGGGCTGCTTTTTAAGTCAGCACTTTTCACCTTCCGGTTTCTAAATCGTAATTTCCCACTATGATCACTACTTTACACAGTAAAATATTTTCAGAGACATAGTCTAGCATTTTCCTTTCTCTTGCACAAGAAGTCATTTTCTTTCACACTATTACTCATACTCTGTTTTCTAGGTCTTCATCCCCCTTTTCACTGATCTGTTCCTTATTCTTCCTTTGCAGTTCCATTTAATCATCATTTGCACTGTGTACAGCTGCTGGCTTTCTTTCCCCAGCTACTTCATTTCTGCTGGAGGCAGCTATTTCTGCTGCATCTCTCCCTGAAAGTACCCCTCCTTCTACATTAAAAGTAGCAGTCTCTTTTAGCAACTTAATTAAACTTGAATATTTCTGCCAACAGCACTTATAGTTTCTGCAAGGGGACATCTTGCATGGCATGCAAGTGACAGCTTGCTAGAAAAGCTTCATTAAAGATAAGAGAAAACTAAACTGACTCTTCTCCCTGTTTCAGCAACATGAATTGCAGTTGAATTATTCCTAGTTTGTGTTAGGAAAAGGGAGGAGGATATGGCCCTCGATGTGCCAGTAAAGCCTGTAGATCACCTGCATACATATTGGGACATAGTTTTTGAGTGCTGCATTGTAAGTAGTATGAATTTCCAAATAATTGAGAAAACTGTAGATCCCTGTTCCACTCCTTCCTCTTTCCTATTAGAACTCATAAACAATTGCATCCAGTCATGAGTACAGGAGTGGCTTCCCACTCCTTCCACTAACATGGTGGCCACACTCGTGCATGATTCAGCAATCAGGAGTCCCTGTTTGTTTCAGAAATATTTCCCTTCTTTTACAGAACAGCTCTTTTTCCCAGGATGAATTTTGGTTCTTCATCAGTTTCACTTACTTTGTCTTAATGGAGAAATACCTATTTTGATGAAAGGCAACATCCTGGACAATGTGGTATGACTTGTCAGAAGCAAATCAGTTTGCAATCAGATTGGGACTGTGTAGCTGCAGGGATTTTTGTAGTTAGCAAGGTGACTACACTAAATTTAATGGAAGTTCAGAATAACTATTTAGCATTACATTGGCTACAGTGTGATGAAGCAAGGGAAGTTGTGGACTACAGTGATGAAATGCCCTTAAAACAGGTCTAGAATAGATTAACAGACTATCATTCCCCTCTCATCATGAGCTGGCAGAAATGTGTGCTGCTGCTGTCATCACTCTTTGCCTCCCACATCAGTAGGTTTGATTCTGTGTCTCACAGCAAAGCTGGCGTCTACAACACCAGTTCGTGTGCTTATGAGTGTTCACATAAGCATATAAGTACCTTCAGGAATGTTATCTCAATTTGAAATACATTAATTTTTAAAGCATGTACAAGATTAAGAACTACAGCACTTGAAAATAATAAATATCTTCTGAATTAGAGCCAGAGTCCAGAAACACATTTGGCGCAACAACATAGTAAGGTGTTAGTGAATGAGTAGGTCTTTGGCAATCACCCCTCAAAATGTTACAAAAGTATCAGGTAAGCTGACACTTGAGGTATAGAAATGCAAAGCCTTTAAAAACGTGTAGAACTGCTTTTTTCCCAAATAATTCTAACTCTTGTTTTTCATATTACATTTTAATTCCTTAAATGTTTATTTAAGCTTTCTATTTTTATTATAGAAAAACATGGTGTATTTTGAATTAGTACACAAAAAAGCAGACATCTACAAGGAATATGTAAAATGCTAATCACAATGTTCAATTCCAATTGTTTAAGGAAGAAACTTAAACCAAAGTTAATTTTAAAGCTGCATCTTTCTCTTACATGTTTCTTAAAACTGAGTTCGTTTTTCTTCACTCTGCTAAAAATAACTGATGACACAGTAAGTCTCCATATTTAGTGATTTATACTTCAGAATATTCTTCAGATAGCAACCTTGGCCTGGCTGTGAGCCAGACAAGTCTCTTTGTGTTTCCTTTCTTTCATTCAGCTTTTTAAAATGCTTTGCTTTTAAGTTTTTAGCCTAGAGCTGTAAAAAGGCAACTTGAGACAATAGAGATCTCAGGATATGATGTGATTCATAGGAGACATACCAAATTTTAAAAGCACTTTCAGTCTGGAGCTTTAACAGCTTCAATTAAAAACTGTGTTTGAGCCCAAATAAATGGACCATCCTCAAAGACAATTGTACTGTAAAGCTGGAGAAGCAATTTTTTTTTTCTAGAGCATATGCCAAGCTGTATTTTCTTTCTCAATTTAGAGGTTAAGGACAGCTCTGGTAGAAGATCAATGGGAGCAGAAGGATGCTACCTCACAGAAAGGTGATACCAATCAACCAATTGGCAGTACTTCGCCCCTGAAGGACAGGGACTGCCTCTGTTCTCTAAATTCAAATTATTTCACTGTATTCAGAAGAAACTAGAAACTTTGTCTTCCACAGATGAATTTTCAAATCATAGAATTTCCCAGCACTGTCCCAAATTGCCCTGTGGGCCATTCAGAATAGGCTCCTGTGTCACAAGTTGACCATTGGCCTTTGATATGTTTTTTTGTGTGCATAATCAATTTGACAGAATTTAACATTATCTCCTGATTTCAAATGCCCAACATTGTGAAGCACAGTAATGGAGGATATATCCTTTTTTTGATCCTGCTGTGTGTATATTCCTTTCACCCCTAGCAGCAGTGAAAACAAGGTCAAACTCACACAAATACCAATTCAGTACTGAGCAACAGGCTTCATGCTATGTCCAGGCTTTTATTGGTCTCCAAAACCAGGGACTTGTAACAACCGCTGATGAATCTTTACTGGAGAGTGAAGAGGAAAAGGGAAAACAGAACAAGCTGCTGAAAGGATGATCATCACCTGTTAGTCTCATCCCATTTCCTAAAGCAAAACAAAAACTGTAGGTTTCCTTGCTGCTCCAACATCTTTCTGATCTGGAAAACTCATAGGATTGGTTGGATAAGGGCTAGTGCTAGGGCTGGGGCTAGCAGTAGAGCTGGGGTTAGAGTTAGGTTTACAGTCTGGGTTGAGAGAGCCAAAGAGCCTATAGCTCCAAAATCCTTGGGCTGGAAAAGGCATGCCAAAGCAAAGCCCTGTGTGAGCACAAGAACTGGACCTACATTTCCTAAGGTCTAAGAAACTGCTGATGTTGGTGAACAGCCTTCCTCTTCCTGGTTGATACTGGAGGTGTCTGCTTGCTGTGTGAATTGCCTGGAGCAGTGTGTGGCTTCTGGTAAACAAGAGCAAAAGAGCCAGGATTCAAGTTGTGCTGAAGCCTGTTTGCTTACCTATAGTGATAACTAAGGCTGTAATATTTGCCTTCACATTATGACTGAGATGAGAGTGGGACAGCTGCTATTTTAACAGATCACCAAACACATTCAGAGACATGGAGTATTTTACTTCCTGAAGCCACCTGTCCCATACTTTACCAAGTTACCTGCCAGAAAAGAGAAACAGCAGTGCTTTCACTTGCCCTGTTTTTGTCCAAGATTTATTTGTAATAAAAAAACCTATTTCTATTTCATAAAAACAGATTTATCTTTAATTTCGTTTCCTGCTTTGATGGAAAAATAGAGCAGGGGAGAAAGCAATAACCCATCACTTGTTTTCAGTTACTAGTTGCTGTTTCAGAGAATTTAACAGCCCATGCGAAAAGGCTTTAAATCATGGAAAGCTATTTCTTGTGTGCCTTTGCATCACTTCAGAAAATTGACCATAATGATTTCTGGTCACAGCATTTCCTGATTGCAGGATTGCCACTAACTCCTGTACATGAGAGCACAAAAATATAAGTGTTTGTGCTTAGGTTGCCCAGGAAAGCTGCACCTGCAGGGAGAGGCATGGGGCATGTGATTGGTTTCCGGAACAGCAGAGCTATTAGCTTTGTGGCAGAGGCCTAGAGCTGGAAAGATTGCCTTCATTGTGTTGGGGGAATTGCTGAAGCCTGCCATATGTGTGAAACATTTGTCGCTTTCCTCTCTGTGATTACAGTCATTTCATTAAATAAAGCAGAAAAGCTACAACATTTACAATGTAAGCATTCTCATATGTGGCCTTTTCCTTTTTAAAACATCCCCTGTTATATTCCTTAAACTAAGGGCCATCACCTTAACCAAAAGGTCTAATGAAAATGATATTTCTGCCTAAGCTACACTTTTATCAATTTGTACCTCAGAAAGCAAGTGCAAACCTTGGTTAAGCTTTTGTTATTGATTTTATTTTTGTTTGTTTGTTCAACAAAGATTGCCTAACTATTATTAGTACAGATTTAGTTATGATTACTGCAGATATCATGAATTGAAGCAGGTCACTGAGCCCAATCTCAGCAATTTTTTTCCTCATACCCCCTTAACAATGAACCTTCCAGACTGTTCACATATTCATACTACCCAGAGCTTGCTCTGCCAAGAGGAAATTCCCTGCTAGGTGGATCCTTAGAGCCATACAGCCTGGATCTGTCACCAGAATGGTGAAAAGTAGACATAGGGGAAGAAAGAGATCATGCAGAATTGAGCAGGTCAAACCTCTGCATCCTAGGTAAGCTAATGAGAGAGAATGCCCAATCAACACAGCAGTGGGGACTAATGCAAGCCAACCCAGCTGCCTCGAGTTTATTCTAGTCATCTTCTTTCATATGTGGGACTGTGAGAAATAATCTGCAAGGCTTGTTTTGGTCTAAGATACAGGAAAGCAAGGAAGGAAGGAAGGAAGGAAGGAAGGAAGGAAGGAAGGAAGGAAGGAAGGAAATGGTCACACTACAGGCAGGTGTCAATATCTAGGAAAGGAATGTCCAGGAATAATTAGGGTAAATTGTTCTCCCTCTTAAAGCGGAACCGCTGACAACTATACATGCATGACTATAAAAGAAATAACTGAAATAGGTACTCTTGAAGGAGAATACAGCCTTCTCATCTTTAATTTTTAACAAAAAAAATATGTTTTCTGGTCCAAACAGGTTTTCACATAGCTGTGAAGATCTGAGCTCTGGTGTAATTAAGGTTTGTAATGCAGTTTGAAATACGAGTCACTGGACAGTGAGTTTGAGGTAGGGGACTGTGCCTTCACAGAGAACTTCTTGTGCTATTTCATGTCTATATGTCATGATTTAGCTTTTCCTTCTCTTTGCCATTTGGTCTTTTGTTGGTGTGATTTGCAATAGGAACATCACAGCATTGGGAAGGAATCTCACAGGTCAGGTCCAGGCTCCCATTGTCATCAATCATAATTCTTGTCACACTTTGCAGTACGAATGACTTGATGGTGTCTAGGTGTAACAAATAGTTATTATTTGTGGAGTGAGAGTCCTGCCAGTTTGAAATGAGTCTAGAATCCTCAACTGGAAATGAGCAAAAAGGAGAAGCCAGATGAATTAAATTAAAAAGACCTAAATGTGATGACATTGCAGCTGTTGCGGTGTGAGAAAACCACTTATCTAGGAGACAAAAGAGTTTCAAAAGGCTGGATGCTTGCAAAAACATCTACTGCTCCACCTGCAGTGTGGGAGCATAGGAGTGTGGGAGCTTCTAATAGCCAATGACATAATTTATTGATTTTCTGAGACTAAAGGAGCTACTCTATAGCTAGCAATTTCTTTAAGTCAGCACACAAAATAGTGCTGAGATTGAATGACTTTGCAGGATCACCTGTCCACAAAACCACCAGTGATTGCAAAGCTCTTCTGCTGCCATAGCAGAATCAAATAGAAAGTACCTTATTTTTCCAGTATGCAGCTAGATTAAGAATTTCATGGGACATCACAAGTTTAGCAATTCATCACACCAAAGCAAGGGGCAGAAACTGCAGCAGGAATAACATGGACGCTTTTGAATGGCACAGAACGAGACTCTGAGCACCGTGGTCTGTCTTGGTGGAGATATCAACAACATTCACAGGCACTGGGATCTCACTGGGTTCAAAACCCAGCAACCTCTATTTGTATAAAGACAAAACACTACCATTCCACTGAGCTCCGGGTAACATGCTTGTTATCTAAATTGGAGGAAAAAATAGTCTACACAGGTGCTTTAAATGTTGCTAATCCTCATTTCAAAATACATGTTAGTGTAGGATACATGAGCTGAGGCAAATCCAGACATTGATTTAGGGCTCAAAATACATGAATAATTGCTGAGTTATGGCAGAGAGACCTGCTAAAACTGTCAGGTAGGTGCAGCAGCATCACACAAAAAACCAAGATACAGATCAGACAGAAAGAGTAAATGGACACTCTGTAAGGGCATCCATTAAGTTCAGGAAACCAACTGTAAAGGACTTGAATTTTACAATAGATAACAAAACCACTTTCAAATGAAGCTTGAATTCAAGGTTTGCTGTATCTATATTTCAAGGCAGAAAAAGTTGTGAAAACTAGTAAAAGAAGAAAAGTTACAGAAAACCTGCTGGTTTTCTTTTTTACAGAAAGACCCTACTGGGAAAAGCACTCTACAGAGCTTTCTAGAAGAATTAACTAAAATTGATACAATATTTGCTGAATCTCTGTGTTATGAAATGGAAGGATAAAGACAAGGAGAGAGAATTGGTTTCAATCGCCATGCTTCCAATCATTTGGTTTTAAAGAAAAGATAAGCTCTACCTCTCAGCAAAAAATGTTGAAACTTCTGACAATGCAGTTGGCTGATATCTTCCAGAAGGAAACTGGAATATATTGGGACAGATGAAACCTAAAATTATATTTGAAAAAGAGGCTTCTTACAAACTCATTCACTGTTCCACACTACTGCAAAAAAAGTGGCAGAGCACTAGGTACTGAAGTATTTCATCTTACTGGAGTAAGATGAAACTTGTTAGTTACTGTGATTGTAATAACAGCTGGGCTCACACCCATCTCTGCAATAATTTCAAGAACGTCTGTAGCATGGCATAGAAATCACCATTTGTAAGCTCCAATTAAGGACATATTTGCCTTATTTCTCAAGGTATACTCAGTCTACTTCCACCTCAAATAGAGACTGAAGAAAATAAGTAGTGTTAAGAAACCTTAGCTTACCAAGGTATTTTGCTGTAAAACAGGCTAGTGTTTAGAACAAATATGCTGCCTTTGCCAGCAAAGATTTCTTTCATTGGTTGCCTTTCATTGGTTCCCTTTAGTGTTAAAAGCCACTACAGACAGAAACATTTACTTGGTATGCATGAAAAATTTATATTGAAAAGTCCCCAAATGCACACTGGGAATCTAAAAGGTTTTACCACAGGTCACTGTCCTGTCACTAAAATGTTCACACAAATAAGGCAGTGGACATGACATTTCCTTTTGAAAGCCCAGTTATGCCATTCACGTCGGAGAGTCTCAGTCGATAAAAAAATCTCAAACTATTTATTATTTTACCATTTGAAGCAGGAGATTAACAGAAAGCAAGTAGCAAAAAGGACAGTCCGTGTTTTGCTACAGGATGAATAAAGCCTCAAGGATATTGGGAATAATTAATTCCTCTTTAAATAACAGACTCTAGTACAAAAAAAAGGATTCGTTTGTAAATCCCTTGTGGCCACAGAGAACCATGACATAGTATTTTTCATAAAATATTCAACTCCACAGGAAGAGCTGTTTAGGTTTCTGCTTGGCCTTCTCCTCAGAATTCTACAGACAAGAGGTGAGCCTATCTTACCAAAGGAGACAAAAAGAGCTCAGAGAACTTAATCTCAATGCTGCCACAAACACACTTGATGTCTAGAAATACATTGGGGGAAAGAGAAACATCAAAGAAAGGCCAGAGATTAGCACTGGCAAAATCACAAATATACATTGGTAATCTACAACCTAATATAAATTTTCTGATAAGGCCAGTGAAAATTAATTACTTATTAATTGGCACTTAGTAAGTTTGTGATGGCGAATATAACACCTGTAATTCAATGACTGGAAGTCGCATCCAGTCTGATATTGTCCATCAGTGTGGCAGCCTTCCCTTGAAAACTCTTTTAAACACAATTCCCCTTTTTGTGTGGTCATATGCTTTAGACTGCTTGTTGCAGTCAGGATTAGTCTCACTTATTCCTTGCAACTGCTGATAACCCCACTCCTTTCCAGGGCTTCTGATCTTACAGCGATTCAATATTACCTTTGTTAAGGTCAAGTTTATAGAAGGGATATTAACAAACTTAAATCCACAGGTTCAAGTCCCTCAATTAATTATTCCCTAAAAGCACCTTATGATTGCAATTGCTTTTATTCCTCGATTTAACTGTGTAATTCAGGTACAATAATATAAAACAGGTAAACTGAGGCAACACCTGATATTTATTTCTGAAATATTAGTAGATGTATATTGTATGTCTATACAGTTCTACATAAAAAGGTTTATGGCTTAATTTGTTTTAAGATGGCCATACATATATAAAAAAGTTGGTTAAGCTGTAGGCACAGCTTATGTAGTTCAGTTCATAAGAACTCTTGTAAGTACAAGAAAAACTGAAGAGTAACAAGCTGCTCTTTCACAGTATAGAGACTATGCTGTGAAATTAATAGAAAAATATAGTTCATTAATAGAACTATAATTAGATTTCAGTAGATGCATGGTCTATATAGCCTGAAAAAGCCAATATGCATCAAATACATCCTGAATTATGATGAAACTGTGAAAAGTTGTCTTCTTTTATGGATAGCAGTTCAACAGAATGTGGATGACAATTTTTATCCAAATGATTGTTTGAAATTATTTGAAAAACATCACATTATTGTCCTACCATCCTGCCATAACAATAATAGCAAAAAGTTTGATCCAGATATTTAGCAAGTAAGGTATGTTTCAGGTCCAAATGTGCCCAATAACAGCCTGCCAGGCCACACAACAGCCACTTCTCTGGGTTGAACAGGCCCTGGTGAAGCCTCAGTAGAGGGCATGCTGCCATCAGATCCATTACTGTCCACACTGCTCAACATCTGCGGTATAATTTGTCACACTACAATCATATTGCAACCACTATTTGAAGCCTTACTGATACATTTACTTTGAGGAACCAAAGATCTGTTCAGCAGAGCCCAAAGAGAGGTTATTAAGTCAAAACCAAGAAGGTGACATTGTAATATCAGTGAGGAATAAAATGTTATTAAAGTAGAAATTCCACTTTTCACCTTTGTGGAATAGCCCACTGTGCACTGGAGTCATGCTAATGGAAAAAAAAAACCAAACCTGCAGATAGATTGGACAGGATTGAATACAGTAGAACAACTGAACTTGTACCATTTTTCTCAAACTGCCTGAGTTGTATCCTCACAATATGTCAAATAATGGCTGAAAAACACAGCTATGAAGAAGGATGCAGTATTGTCAGTATGACAAGGCTGAATGTAACTGCTTTATGGGAAATGAACAGCACCAGATTGGAGTATGAAATTCTGCAGATGAGTAGCAGATGGCAAATGAAGCCATGTGAATACATGCACCTTGTACTAAGTCAAGCTAATTTACCAGAAATTTGTGTTCTGCTTTTACAAGTTTGCATTGGTATCAATTTTCTGTAAGTGTTCATTAAGAGTTAAAGCTGAATCAGATACTGCTTTCATATTGTTCTCTCTCAACTGCAAATATTTGCATATTTTTTAAGCACTGTAATAGAGTTTACCATGTTCCAAAGCTCACAGGCATCAGGCAGAGCAGCCCTATGGGTGTAGGGGCAATTTTGTACACATCTACTACTCCATGGCATGTAGAAGTCCTGTAAGTAACAACTTTTCTTCATATTGACTTTGTGTGTGGAATAAGCACAGTTTTAGCCAGATTGACACATCATTAATATAATTGTTCCAACACATAATTATTTTTGGATTTTGATTGGAGGAATTCATGATTCACAATACACAGCCATTTTAAAGAACCCATGGTGTTCTTTGGAGCTAAAAGAGATAGTACAATAGTCAGTTAAACAGTCTATCTTGAGTATAATTTCTTAATGTGCATCAGAAAAGCACAGAGCTTGGTGTACGTGGCCTCTTACAGCTGCATTGGCTTTTATCTTTGGAGTACCTTCAGTCACTGTGAAGAAATTTACAGCTGATGTATATTCAGGACAGAAGCCCAAATTAATGCATTTGGAACAACGTGTTCTTCCTCCCATTCTCATAATGAAATTTGACTTGAATGGGAGCAGTGCTGGGCTCTCTGCAGCTACTGATTATACATGTCAATATTAGACTATGTTTGAGTGATGCTGTATTATGCATGAGAATATAGCATCATGGTGTTGTGATTCAGTAGGCAACATAATTACATGGATTGCAAGTGAAAACATAGCACTATATATTAATAGTCCATCTCAGCCTTTCCTCATATCTGGACCTTTGTTTACTTAATTAGGAATTATTATAAAGTTAAATCTCTATTTATTTTTCTGGTGATCGCCTTGTTCTGAATGTACATACATTGAGAAGCCCTTGTTGACATGACTGAGCAGGATATTGTATTTTATTTCATTTGCTTTGGAGACTTCTGACACCAATTGCCAGCATGCTTGCTGTCCCAATTGCATTGAAAATCTAATAGTAACATGATCTTAGAATAACAGCCATATGTTGTTCCTGCATAAAGAAAAAAAACTGCTACCCTGTTCTGGTAGACTACAGGAGGTCAAGATACACTTCTCTGTAATTTCAGGTAAAAAAAAATTTTGTCAGAATTACATTTTAACAGGATATTAGAAAATATTTCCCACCTTGTATCCACAGCAGTATGAAAGGAATATGTGAAAAATTGTTATCAATGTCTGTAAACAATAAGCTTATCTAGTACAAATGTGATTACTATCTGAGGTAATATCAGTCTTATATATTTATCCTTAAAATAAGGAAACAATCCTAGTCTCAGTTCATTAGTGTGGAAAGCTGGCACAGAGATATCTAGTGGCCATCTTAATTCTGCAGAGAAAGAATGTGGAAAAAAAGGAAACAAAGCTTGAGCTCTGAACTCAAGACATATTAGAATCTCTCTTCTCAGAAAGAATAGAAACCTATTCTTACCATGTAATTACTAGGATATAACCCAGATTTTAAAAGTCCTCAATCAACAGCAGGATTTTTGAATTGATTTCATACCTCATCATAGGTATGAAATGCCTTGGATTTTTCATTATCAAACGTCTTAGGTTCAAAATGAATAATATTAACAGTTTTCTCCAATGCAAGACCCTTCATGTTCTCACAAGAGAAAAAAAAAAGCTTTTCCAGTTTAAATATCTAAGATCTAACAGGACAAAATAGTACCAGGCTGGAGCAGGTCATCAGAATCAACATGGGTGCTATGAAACTTCCAAATAGGTATTTGGTAACAGTGAGTTAATAGTAGAAATAAGAGAGAGAGAATTTCATGGGCAAATGCAACAAGTGTCTTGTGATTCAGTCACAAAGATAGATGGTTCCTGGCAAAGCAATCTCGTGGAAACTGATGTGTTAGGAGCAGGTAATGATTGACTTGCTATTTACAGAGGGCTCCATTTAGCCTTTCCTGCTGTCTGTACTTTGTCTTTCAGTCACTACAAACCGTGGCAGCTTTCCAACGTTATAATGACGTATTTGTAGATGTCATTTCAGAAATTCACAAGAACCTGCAAATAAAACCAGCACAATAGTTAATTACCACAAGGTTTTATTAACACTAATGTATGTAACATTCCAATATAAATCTTTTAATAAAGATATTCCATATACCCTACAACATTTTTAAAAGAAAGTGGCACAGGAAGCACCTTCCAACACTACTATGTTTAGTTTACTGTTATTAACTTCAGGTGGACATGGTGAAATCATTAATGGACATCTTCAAGTACAAAGTTAAGTATGTAACAGATATAGCGACAGAACCATGGTGGTGCATCCTAAAACCTCATTGATACTTCGCAGATTTTTAGTTAGATATATTCTATATTTTCAGCAATTGTATTGAGAACAGTCTGAACTCTGATCTGCAAACAGCCTGTCCTATGTTTTTCAAAATCTTTTTTAAATCAGTGCTGAGTTTACAATAATATGGTTATTTTTTCCACCAGGAAATTATATGTTTTCAGTACTAAGGTGACATTTCCTTTCTTTGAGTTTTCGTGTTTACTGTTATTATGAAAATTGCAATCTTTGAACTCCATTATATATTAAATTTGAGATTTTTAAACTGAATATAAAAACAGAACTAGAGAGAATACATGAGAATTGAAGGGAGCCTGGAGGAGGGTAGCAAAAATGTGCAAGCTTTCTGCAATATATCAAACAAAAAAAGAATGTAAAATCATAGAATATACTGAGTTGGAAGGGATCCTTCAGGATCATCAAGTCCAACTCAAAAAAATAGGAATGAGGAATAACTGGAAATAAGTAACTCACAACTGACTAAAATAATAAATTTCTTTGCTTTCACTGAGGTTTATTCTAATGAGAGTAATGTAGGGTTTGACTATGCAGTAGGAGAAGAGGCACAATAGGAAATTAGTGCCCTGCCAGCAAGTTTTCTCCTTTGGTACCTGCTAGATTTGCTGTGTGTCTACGGGACTGCATCTCACCCTGCCCGGGGGCATGGCCTCCTCATGCCTGAATCCAGGGCTCCCTCACCAGCCACAGGGCTCACACAGCTGATCCCACCCCACAAACTGCCTGGGTGTCTCAGCCTACCCCACTGCAGCACATGGGTGTCCCTCCCAGTCCTGGTGCCATGTGTGAAGAGCAGTGAGTCCCACTGCCCTCCAGCCATCAGCACTTGACTTGGCACGGAGCTGTCACACAGGATGCTGTCAGGGCAAGGTGGGGAGGGGTGTGCAGTGTCCACAGTAGTATCATGGACTCTCCCTGTCCACCAGAGTCCCAACACAGCTTCAGGCTCAGCTTTATGTAACAGTATTTCTTGTATAGGCAGTGAAAGTTCCTAAGAAGGCAACGTAAGTACAGCAGAAGCTGTGATCTTATCTTTTCTTCATGCCTTCACACCTCCTGTAAAACTGCAATTAAAAGAGAAGAATCCAGCTGACAAGGGAGCTGTCTCTTCCTCTGCCTCTTCCTTCACAGAGCTGGCAAAGATGGATGAGCTGACTCTGCCATGGGAAAGGTGGCTGTCAGGGCTTGCTTTATGGGAGGCTTCTGGAGGCCTATAACCTACCTAGATCTGAGACAACTCAAATACACTGTCCTTGCATCTTGATAGGTTCCATTATCTCCCTCATTACATACAGTAGAAGACCATATATATAGTATCCAATAAAACAAGGATGTCAAGCACAATCTCAGAGTCATGATTTCAATACAAATAACTGACAGAAACTCAGAGAAGACAGAAAATTGAGACCAACTGTAAATATTTACCAATATTAATCAATAATATTAAAAAATTAACTCCTCTGGAAATTGCACAATTAAAAGCTTGGGCAGACATGGACAGATGCAACTTCCAAAAATCATGGCTGCAGTTAGAAATAAATAATTTAATACATCAAAGCACCCCTAGAGACAAAGTACGATAAAAGTTAGCAAGTAGGAGTATTTGTTTAGTTTTAGCAATGGAAAACATTTGGGGCCACTTACTCTAGGGGCAAGTAAGATGAGGGCAATGACAGAAATATTTCTTCTTGGCTTGGTGTAGTGTCACTGCATTGTTATTCCATTTTTAAAACTCCATACAGGGGTGCTGAGAAAAATAAAACAAATTAATGTATTGTTGGATTTTTTACACTTTTAACTTCCTTCAAGCACTATGCCCTCAGAATAGAAATTCAAGTGGGAACAAGGAGTCTGGAGAGAACTGGAGAGGTCTGCTGCACTAGAGCTGGGTAGAAGTGAGAACTAGACTATTGCTTTAGGAGCACTTAGTACTCTTTGAGTGGATGGCTGCAGATAAATGGCTATAGTAGTACCATTCATGTATGTTTTATTTGAAATACACCCAGCAAACACCAAGTGGCTGGTGCTGTCCACTTGAACAGCCCTAGTATGGAAGTCCTGTCATGCAACTTGGGCTGAGGTTTCAGACCTGGAACTTGAACTATCCAGTGTTTGGAGCATCTGTAACACTTGTCTTCTGTCTCATCATGCTCACAACTATTCAAGCACACTTGTTCTCTACACTCATATTATGTCCTGGCACAAACAAAGCAGCTATTTGTCAAAGTGAACAGCAATCCATGGCATAGGAGTGTTTTGAAAAGGAAGGATTTATATTCCACACTGATTAAAAGGCAAGTGTATAGCAATCCCAGCACACTGAACCTAGGCAAACAGGCTATGTAAAAGTTACTTACAGGTGCTCAAAGAAGCATCAGAAGCGAAGGAAAGAAATAATACATAAAGAAATGTACTGGTAACATTGCAGTGGTAACATTGCAGTAGTGCTGCAATTATTTCAGAGGTCATTGAGATATTGTATAAGGTACATTTTGGAATGAAGAAAACACACTGTAAAGAAGTTGGAGAACCTTTAACTGGTGCATGAATTTTGGACTTTTAAAGTTTTCAAGACTATCTTTTGTCTTGAGGTCTCGAGTCTTCCTTGATGACAAGGAAGAGGACTCAGATGATTGCATGCGGGAATCAGTGCGGTAAGGGAAAATTCTAGGCACCAAAGGACTCAGAGAAAATCCCCGACCTGCCCGGGGCTCCCTTAGTGAGCGGGGACCGCACTGGCTCCGCAGACAATACCTCGGCTTAGGGTCACCGCCGCTGTCGCTGCAGCTCGAGCAGGGGAAGGGGGGAGCCTGGCGGGCCCATGGGGAACTCCAGGTGGCCGTGGCAAAGTAAGAAAGGTGTCAGCAAGGCTTTAGAAAGCCTGAAATTCACCAGGGGAAGGGCGGGAAGACTGCGGGGAGCAGGGACGGCGGCGCGGGCCCTTCCCGCACATTCGGGCAGGGGCGGCCGATGCGGGGCGGCCGCCGCTCGGGTCCGTCACCGCCCCGGCTGCGATGCTCCGGGGCGGGATCGGCGCTTCGCCACTCCCCGCCACCCCCCGGGTAGCC
>VYXF01009247.1:93403-131432 GCA_013397295.1 Polioptila caerulea | reverse complement strand
CGGGGAGCCGCCGGGCCGGCGGCACCGAGTGACCGCCCGCCGCGGGGCCGATGCCGGCCGGTGCTGCTGCCGCCGCAGGGAGAATTGTCCCGAAGCCGAGAATCCTGCACAGTCATGGCGGTTCCGAGCGGGGAGGACGGGCGGGCGGCGGCGGGGCCGGGGAAGGGCTGTCCGAGCGGGGTCCGCCGCTGGCCGGGAGGGCTCCCCGGCAGCCGCGGCTCTTCCAGCCGAGGCTTTAGCGGGACATCCCGCAAGGCCCCGGGGCATCCGCGGCGGGGGGAGAGTTCTGTCCGCTGAGACAATGGGAGCAGCCCCCGGAGCGGGGCAGGCGGAGGGGGAAGACGGGATGCTCAGCCGGTGCTTTCGGGGACATCGCAAATTAGGATGGATTACCGCCCAAGGGCTTCGGCGTCTTCAGCATTAGAAGAGTTTGCCACATGCCATGAAACGCTTCTTTCTTTGATAATTCCTACGTCAGGCTTGCACTCTCGGGAACTCCCAGTGCAGGTTGGGCTGTTACTTTAGGATTTGATGCAGACTCTGCTACGCTTATAAGAGCTTTGAATCAATTTTTGGAAATAATAGTGGCGTTTAGGGTTTTTTTGAGAGAGTCATGTTTTCTTTGTAAGTTGGGTGAGTGGAATTATGTAAAACAATCCATAATGGGCTTTAAATACAAGTACTACTTTAAATAAAAATACTAAAAAAAAAATTTTCTTTAGAACTTTGCTTTTTGCCATGCTCTAAACTCCTGCAGTATTTCTCACTTTTTCTCCACGGTCAGATACCAGAGAACATTTGTGGAATTTTGTATTAGTTACTTTGTTCTCTAGCTCTGTGAAACGTCCAAGTTTAAGCATAAACTGGGAATATGCATTTCAAAAACCCTCCAACTATCAGCAGACACATTCGGGACTGGTGTGAAGTATCTTTGAATTCTTCTCTTTTTTTATTATTTCTAATTTATACTTGCACTAGGGAGGTCTAGGCAAATACCATGTGAGTGTCAAAAAAATCCATTGTAGTTAGCCTGTGATGATCTGCTGGGAATAGTTCCACAACGACTTACTTTATTTACACTATAAAAATGTTAGTTTGTGAAATAAAAGAGGAGAAAGTAAACTAAGAACTGGATGGATATACAGTAGCAGAGTAACTACTTTTGTGTTCCAACTGAAACTGCATTTCTGGTTACTTTCCCTGTTTATGCTGACATAGTTTTGAGGGAAAGACCTACTTTACTGAATATTGTAATGAGATGTCAAGACTTTTGAGAAATTGCAAAGGAAGTGAAAACATGACGTGGTTCACTTGAGCACAGCTGGTGCTTTGGTTTTTGAAACTGCACAGCCAAGGAAATCCTTGTAATTTTTATCAATTGCAAAGCCTAGGAACTGAGATGTAAAATGGAGACTGGAGGATGCCATGAGAAAGGTTTACTCTGAAATAGACATTTAAAAATAGAATATAGCAATAAAACATTGCTCTATATTAATAGCCTTGTTAACATCAATGAAGTATAAACCCAAACAGAAGCTTGAATGTAAGGAAAAGGTATGCATCTCTCTGAGAAAAGCCATCTATTTTTAGTGTCTATTGAAATTGATTTTTTTTCTGTCTGCGTGCATGTGCTTTACCCAGGAGACCTACGAGATGCAACCATTCCCTTGAGTAATATGCTATATTGCTTCTGTGAATAGTTGTACTCATATTCAGTAAAATATCTAAAAACGTATTCAAGTCTTACAGAAACTACTTGAATTAAACAAATTCTTAAGTGCTTTGATGAATAGAAGCCAAGGTCCTGAACTCCAAATGCTGGCTTTGAAATGAGAACAGAGTTGTTATAACAAATTTTTTCTACCTCGCTGAAACTGTTCTCTAGGCCTACCCCTTTCTTTTTTTTTTACAGTAAATCATTGGTCATAGTCCATAGACTTGGGTAACTGAATTGATAACTGGTAGTGAGAAACATACTGTAAAACCTTGCATTTAAGCATCTTTTGCTGGCACTCAAAACCAATAGAACAGTTTGTGTCAGAAGGCTTTGTTTTGGCCCAATTTATTGACATTTTGTATGTCAGGTAGAATTTGTATTTGAGTTAGTTGCAGATGCATCAAGCATACTATGGAGATAGATATTGCTGATATAAACCAGATTCACTTTTAGAGAGATATCTGTACCAAGCACAGTGCTTTACTGTTTGCTTTTTTTGTTTGTTTTTATTTAGATACGGAATAGGTGGAAACCCAAAATCTTCCCTTGTACAAAGAGCTCTACTGCTTTTCTCACTTTTTTAATGACGCATCACAAAGAACATTTGGTTTTGGAAATCCTCCAAATTCAGCTGCACTGCCAAGCAGAGTTGCACCTTAACATCTATGTGAATCACAGAGACAACTGTGAGGTCTTTCCCTCAAGTAGTTAATCCTTGCAGTACTTTTTGGGTTGCTCTTGTACTTTAGCTCTATACGAGGCTTTCTTTTACCTGAACTTTTCCTATGGCCATTCAAGCTTTTGCCACTGTCAGATCTGATTTTTTAAGTTTAGGGGAAAAAGCTGGTGGGGGAAGGGGAGGTTGGAGTGTGTAGTTTAGTTACAAGTAAAATTATCATTGGCATTTTCAACAGTATGTTTTGCTTAATTTCTCTTTTTTCTAGGGGTTGGGTTCTATTAGCAAGTATCAAATTTACATGCACAACTGGTTTGGTTTGGAATTGTTTTCTTTTTGTGCTATAGCTTTGCCTATCAAGGTGAGGTTGTTTTTTGGTTTTTTTTGGTTTTTTTGTTTTTATTAGACAAGCATTTTAACTCTTTCTCAAGCTAAAATTTGGTTAAATTTAAAGTTTTCTTGAAGAAATGCATTTTCAATGTCCAGCCTTTATAGTTGGATTTACCTCTCACAGAAGTCAAAGAGCTGGTTGACTCTTAAGGCACCAAACCTGCTAATTGAGAGTTCTGCAGCATTTAAGTTTTATTAAGCCATTTAGATAGGAAGCAAGATAGCTTAATTTCACAAGGTAGTCTTAATCTACAACCCTTTTCAGTTCCAGAGAAAAGCGACTA
Organism: Polioptila caerulea; assembly: GCA_013397295.1. Classification (NCBI taxonomy): domain Eukaryota; kingdom Metazoa; phylum Chordata; class Aves; order Passeriformes; family Certhiidae; genus Polioptila; species Polioptila caerulea. Next base: position 128,365 of record VYXF01009247.1, on the reverse strand, counting down.
TGTGTCCAGTCAAACTGAATTTAAAATTCTTGTTCCTTATGGTTCTGCTTTTTAAAATAAGAATTCTGGCTGTGTTTGAGTCATCTAACTGTCCCAGTGATATTGCTTATAAACAGGACCTCTAGCCTGGAGCAGCTGTGCTTTCCAGCTGTGTTGCCCTGGTAGTTCCACTATGGTTTGGTACCTGGCCACCTTTTCCTCTGGGAGGTGGCATTGCTACCTGCTTGAGAAAGAGCTTCATCTTTTTAAAAGACTTCTTGTTATACTTCAAATTATGTAACATGTACAGGTTTTTTGTTTCCTGTTCTTTGGATCTTTTTTAAGCCTGTATGCCTCTTTTTATGCCAGCTTTTGTAAACTGTCTTCTAACCTATTTAGTCCTATTTTTGCCTGGGAGGGATTGACGGCATTCTGCAGCATGCTGTCTCTGATCTCTCCAACAGGTTTTCCCATTAGCATATTGCAGGCTCTGTGTTCTGCCTTCTTTGGGAAGAACAGACCTTGCAAGATGAACCAAACTCAGTTCAGAGTTTCTTCACAACCATAAACTGCTGTGCTGTTTTCTCAGAGTCTGTTGGCATCAATAGTACTTATGTTTGGTCTCTTTTGATTTATTTAAGACTGTGCAATGCCTAACACCAAATCAGGTGACCTAAGACAATTTTAAGAAGCCTGCTAAGTCAGCGTGTAATGGCTTAGGCCTCAGTTCAAAAAAAGCAGGAAAGCAAAGCCTGCCTTAAGTAATTTACAACACTTCAGCATCCCTCTATCGTGTTAACTTTAAGCACATGCTTAAGATTCATTAAGGTTTTTGTCCTGGCTAATTTTGGGTTAAAATGGGGAAAGGTGGAAGGGTGTTTGAGCTACGGTTTTGCTTTGAGGAAGTACAAGTGGAAAAATAGAAGCAGAAGGCTCTAATCTTGAAGTTTAAGCCCTTCTTTCCTGCCACTCACCCCATTCTGTGCTTCTGGTTAGATGGTACTCATAAATGTTTTGAGGGCATTAGCTTGCAATACTGGAACATAACACTGCTGATAGCATCCTTTTCACTTTGAAGAACTCTAAGAAGATGCTAAGACAACTCAGTAGCATGTGAGGGTTTTTAAAAGCCAGTATAAATTGACTTCAGCTGACAAAGAGAAAAATTCCTTCATCCAAGTTTGTACTTGATGATTTCAGGTTTTTTAAAAAAGTATCTGTTTAGTTAGCTGTAGTGATACTAAGTGTATGATTTCAACTGTGAGATCAGGTTACTGGAGTTATGGTGTGTATCACTGTAGCACTGCATGCTACTTTAAATAGTAAATGCTGAGATAAACTTTTAGAGTAGTAGTAACATGACTGCTGTATGTAAATACAGCTGGAAACTGAAGACGGTATAGATTGTTACAAGCTAAATGCCCAATCCCAGGCACGTGTAGATTTTAGTGGACTCTCTTTGGACTTCTTGCTGATCAAGTCTTTTGTTTCCAGTATAAATACAGGGGCTGAACTTCATTTTACAAATGGTTATAATTTTTGGAAACTTTTCACACAACAGCTTTAAAATACTGCTGTCCAAAATCCAATAGGAGTTGTCTGGTTTTGGTATGCAGCATTCAGAAGTATTGAAACCAGTCTTTAGTTGTACTGATATTTACAATGGACTCCTCTAAGCATATTCAAACACTTGCCTGAAAACTGAGATGCAGGCTGATATGAGAGCCCAGCCAGAGGCAGGACACCTCTTGAAAGTCAGTACATGTAATAACAGTACTTAAAAAGAGGGCCTTGAAGGCGAGATAGCAACAGGAAGGAGAACTGATTAAAAGGGGTTGCATGGTCAATGTTACTGATTAGAATGAGGATCTTTGCAGCAATGTGAGTGAATGGATGTGAATGGATGCTGGAGTGAATGGATGCAAATAAGCAAAGCGGTCAAAAAATGTTGCAGAGTAAAAAAGACCCTCAGAGGAACGTAAATAGTCATTAGCAATAAAGACACAGTGGGATTTGCAGCTACAAAGCCAAGGAAGGTCAAGAATTTAGGAATTTTTGTGGGAGAAAGAAGGAAAATGGAAGTTTCTGAGCGCTGGTGAGGAGACATCACTAGGGAGCTTGTTGAGAGTGGTTTTGTGGAGTACTTGAGGGGAATGCACATTGCTTGTCATTCCTTTGTCTGGTTTCATCCTGAGTATTTTCCATCTGCTGGAACAGTGTGGTTAACTGACTTGGGAAAGGAAAGGGAAGCAGGATGGTAATCAGTGGCATCAAGGTCCCTATTTTAAATGAGAATGTCTAATAACACTTTTAATAAAGGAGATGTTTGTGGAGAAGGATGAGAAAGGCTGAGATTGCTGTGGCAGAGATTTCTATGTAGGATGCTGTCACTAAGCTTGTGGAGTAGTTTGGGAGCAGATGACATCTGAGTGTGCTTGAGGAGGGTGTTAGAGGAGTTTGTAGGAAAGGTGAAGAAAAGACAAGGTCAAGAAGGGGAGACTTTGTATTGTGCAGGTTTTCTTTCACAAGGAATTAATGAGATCTTTTTCAGAGGCAGGGGAGGCATGGGATGGTAGAGAGATGAGAGGCATGAGGTGAACCAGTTGTGGCAGAAAGGCAACAAGGGTCATGGAATGGCAGCTTTCTGTGTAGCTGTAAGAATAGGTTAACAGTGGGTATTCCCTGAACATCTCCGTCCTTACTTCAGTAAATTTTTTATGATACATTCCTTCCTGAGTACATGAGGCAGCAGTGGCATAGCTGCCTCCTTTCCTGTCCTGCTGTCAGCCATGATTACAGCTGGGGACACAGTCCCTGTCCCAAAGACCTGAAAGTCTTAGGGCCTGGTTGCTTGCTTCAGTACAGCTTCACAGGGAGCTGTTGGGAATTTCAGAACCTATTGGTTGATTCATGCCAAAAATACAGGATCTTAGTTGTGCCCATGCAGTCGGGAAGGGAGAGGACATTTCAACTCCCTGCAATACCTGGGAATAAATTGCTACCATTTCATATTTTGGCTGTTGTAGAGAGAGGAAACAGGAAATGTGAAGGAGAAGTGGGGGGAGGAATAGGAAAAAGAAGGACAAAATATAAGTGAGATTTTGTCTGTAAAGGTTTGTTTAATGTTTTTGAAAGCACTGGTATTTTTCATGTTAAACTTTATATCCAGATTAACTGCAAGCATTTCTAGCTGAAGCTTCAAAGCCCACAATATATAATTACCTGCTGTCAGTCTTTTTTTTATTTTATTTTTTTTTAATACTGAATGGAACACATTTGTCACTAGCAGTGTACTGGCTTAGTGGCAGCTGTCTGATATTCTTGTTTACTTACTGACATTGGGCTTAGGCTATGTAGAATACATGATTACTTTAGTATCCATGAGCTGATTGCACACACTGAGGAAGCTAACAGCTTATGACCCCAACCTTCTGTACATTTGTCTCACAACCATGATTTTAAATGCATAATTCCCACTGATATAAGCTGTGCTGTCTGTAGCTTCACCTGAAAAAGTGTCACTGCTCCTCTGTAAAGTTATTTAAATGTTTAAGTCACTGTGGAGGCACAGGAGACAGATCAAAAAATAAAATATGGCTTGTAGGTTCAGAGGCTGATACAGCACTTTTATGATCATGTTCCATTGAACGAAAACTGGTGGTATAGTCACATAAACGTGTGGAGAGTGATTATTTTTTAGTATTTTCAATGTCTGCTTAAAACAGAAAAACAGTGTATTTTTATGTTGGTTATAGAACAATTTTATTGCATAAGTAAGAGATATTTTGTGGGTTTATGTTTAGATTTAGGGGTAAATTAATCTGAGATAATTAACAGTCATTGTACTAAAATCAAAACCATTGGCACTAGTGCTCAGCATGGTGTGTTGGAGTAATATCTAAGTGAGGGGATGTAATTTTTACAGTACAATAACCTGTCATCATCAAGCAAGTGGGTTGTTTTGTCTAATGAGAAGATTAACATGTAGTTTCAGAGCTTCCCATTACTCATCCTCATCCTGTTTTTTCTTGCTGCCATCTAATTTTTCTTTATGGTTTCCTCTGGATGCACATGTATGTTGTGTTTCATGTGGTTTAGCAAACAAACCTTACAGCTAACTCTTAGCGAGTGAAAATCACCAACATGAACTTGCAAAATAGTAACAAAACATTTATAAATAAGAAACAAATGAACTATTTCCTGGGTTTACTTTACTGCTTAACTTAAAATGGCTGTGGGTAGCTGTTTTCTGTTCTCTTGCTTCACTGCCAATAGCTGATATGGTCCATTTGCTGGTATTGGATGGATGCTGTGTGTACTTTTTTAATGACTACTCCATATCTCAATAAAAAGTAGCTTTTTATTTAAATAAAAATAAATAAAAAATTGTATTTTAAAGAAGAACAAGATAGGTAAATCCCAGAAGACAAAGCTCACAAACTAAACCTTGCAAATAAAAAAAAAAAAAATCCATATTGTTCATGTGTTGGCTTTCTTTCACTTACATGACATTTATGAGAAGTTATTAAAAAGTGTTGTTATTCACTGTAGTTGTAGGAACCCAAATTATGTCAAATTACTAGAAAATGCCCCAGGGTGGTCCCTCTTTTCTGTCTTACTTGCCAGGGCATGGTGCAGTAAGGGCTACCTCCATCAGTGATGAGAGTCTCTGAGAGCTGACCCTTCTTCAGTTCTTTCCCCTTCAATACCTGCTCACATAGATCCTTCTGCTGCTGTTACTTGTCTTTCTTGGAAATTTAGGATCTTACAATTTAAAAGGACATCAGTCCACAAGGAAGTTCATATCTCCTCCAGTGGAAGGAGTCAGTGGGTACTTGCAAGGGTGCTGAGGTCTGCAGATAAGAATTCAAAATTGTGAACGTGCGTTTTGAGCATGAATTGCATTTTTGGGGTTTTTCTTTCTTTTTTGTTGTCTTTCTCTTAACAGTTACATGTAATGGGGAATTTTTGCATGTTTTGGAGGAATGTGACTCAGTGAAGAAAAGAAACTCCTTTAAAATCATGGTTGTGAGAAAAACATACAGAGTTTGGAGTCATAAAAGAAACAAAAATAGAATCCTGGAACAATATGGTGAAACACCAGGCCCAGTGTCACTGTCACATGTGCTGTGTCCAGCATTCTCTCCAAGTTTTGGTATAGTGTGTCCAGCCAGTTGTCAAACTTCTGATGATGTAATGGTAACAGCCTCACAAGTTGAGACACTGAATTATATTTTTAAAAACCCAGAAAAGTTAGTCTTCTGGTTTTTGCACCTAACCCCAAATGCGTTGCTTAGATTGCACATACCTAAATAATTTGTACAGCTATAATGCTTGTGAAAGACTTTGTAGTCTTCTAATCAAAATCTTGTGGTTATCCAGAGTGATGGGGATGGAATATTGATAGGGATGGAATATTGTCTGACACAATATGTAACCTACAGCAAATGGGAGCACAAGACTGGCATCACATACAACCAGCTTTGGGTCATGCCTTAATTCTGCATCACCTACACCTGAGCTGGCTCCAGGAACAGAGAGAACTCGTAGGCTGAACACTGCATTCAAGATGAACTTTGTCCAGGCACTGTGGGTTGTGCTGTGCCCAGCCAGTAAGCCCTCTCTTTGCCCAAAGCATTCGGAATTTTAGGGACTGGCTGTAGTTCAAGGGGACCAGCTGATCATGGGAAGGATTCTTCCTGCACTGGGTACTGGAGTTTACTATATAGGATGCAAGTTGGCTCCATGTGTTGTTTTTAAGATCAGGCTCCTACAAACAGCCCTCCAGCTGCTGAAGCAAGTTTGATCCCAAAGACTAAATAGCCACAGGTGAATAGTCTGCTTCTAGTCCCAAAATCCCCGAGGGGTCTGAGCAGGCTGCACACATGAATGGCCTGTCCAGTTTTACTGCTCTGCAACCACAGAGGATAAACTCCACAGATGCTAGGGAAATTACTGTATATACAGCCATAGTTATAAACATCAGCTACCAAAATCCATATCTCATCAAAAGTTATAAAGTTATCTTGAGGCTGTTAAAATCCCATGCTTACTGCCTCTTGAGTTTTTGGACTGCAGTAGCTTCAAACTTGTGTTCAAAATTTTCTCTGAAATCTTAAGAACTAGGAAAATGTGCATATAACTAAAAATTGATATTTCATCGAGTGGAACTTCAATAGAATTATTAAATATCATAGTTGACAACACAAAAAAGGTGAGTCTAATTTAAGCAATGATTGAAAAATCACACTGAACCAAAGGCTCTAATCTGTGTGAAAATGATGCCATCCTAGCAGAGTAATGGCTTTTTATCCTTGATCTTGAAAAGGAGAGACAGCAAAAAAATGTGTCATAATTGATGGGTTCTGGGTCAAGAATGATCATATCTGAAAAAGCTATTGCTATGATTGTTACAAAGTTGTTTCTTGTTAACTAAAAATATAGTGGTAATTCTGTTTCTTTCTAAATTATGATAGAAAGTATGTCTAAAGTCATGTTATTTGGGATTATGATTACATTTTATTATATTTCGTTTCAATTATTAAATTGTTCTTTTGTCAACATGTAAGGTTTACTTTTTCTGAGGTGGAGGTGGATGGGAGTGAGCCAGCAGCAGTTTGGCACTTAGTTGCCAGCTGCAGTTAAACCATGACAAACCCTTTTCTTCCCTGCTAAATCAAACTAGTTAACAGCATGGGTTTGGGTTTTTTTTAAGAAGCAATTTTCAGTCATTTTAATCATTCTGATTACAGGCCCCTGAGGAAGGATTTACAGGTACCAAGCACAGGTGGGCCCATATTTTTGCTGTGACTGGAATCAGAGATGTCCTCTCCAGGGACTACTCTGAAAGTTAAGCATTCATGGGGAAATCACACAGAAAGGGAAGCAACTCACCCTGCCACCTAATAGTTTACTTAGCAGCTGATGAGGGGTTCAGGGGACAAACCAGATTGTAGCTATGATGATATAACAGCAAGACAGAGAGATCTAGTCTAAAAATATGATCACAGAGGAAGTAGCAGAGATCACATATGCAAGTACTCCTTGAATCTGACAAACAAGACAGTTCAAACAACATGAAACATATTTTTGAATGCTTTACTGTTAATAATTTGAATTATGATGGTGGTAAACCAGGCAAGGAAGGAGTCTGAAGGCATTAACTCTGATTATAATTTGGTACAGTTAAGTGAGTGTAGAAGCACTCATTTAAACCAAGTCAGTCCCTGGCCTGTGCAACTTCATTATTTCCTGTTGGAGGTCTCAGGACTCAACCTGCCTTTTCCTTTTTCCTTTTCCTCCCCTCTCCTTATGTAATTCCATCTTGGGTCTAAAAAGCTGCTGTCATAAGAATTACGGAAGCTAAAATGACTGTGCTTTGTGCCATTTGAAATCTTTGCAGCCTTGAGTCATACAGAGGATAAAAAGCAATTCATCTTAAAGATCAGTGGTTTTTAAACCACTGAAATTCACATTTGAACTTAGAATTGGGAGGAGAGTGATGTTTATCATAACAGGATTTAAAATCTAATTCTTCCTAGCCTTGTATAATGTGTACAGTATTTCACAAATGAGTACGAGTGGGAAGGCTTGTGAATTACTAGAAAAGCTGGGATGTTAAGCAAAGTGCTGTTTTGAGCAATGTTATTTATTTACCTGGATAAGCATTTCCTTTCCCCTAAAACTGGAAAGACTAGACTGTGCATTTGTGAGACTTGGCAGTGTTTTCTGGTGGCTTTGTTGCCCATGACTAAACACAGGGCAATTACATCTAATCTTTGTCATATTAGAAGCTAGGCATTGGCTTCCTTTTTATTTCTTTAGATTTATTTGCGCAACCTTCATGTTGTCCTTGTGGCTGGTCATGTGGAATTTAAGATATTTCTGTTGACAGTTGTTCTCACACTGTTCCTTGAACTGCTTCATGTAATTAAGCCACACCACATCCTCATATCCTGAATTACTCTGTCCCTGCCCCACTGTTGGAAAAAGTTTCTCTGTTGTATCCCTTCCATCCACTCATCAGAGTGATACCACTCTTCTCCTTCTTCCTATGCATTCTTTCTTCTGTTCAGAAAATGCCTTTTCTGAGGTGCTCAGCAAAACCACAGCACTCCACACCTTTAAGACCTGCCAGAAGATCAGCTTCTGTGATGCTTGCAAAAAACTAGCGAAGTAATCTGCTTATCTATGTTATTATCTCATGAGTGACTCCCTTCTTCCATTGAGCCTGCAGGAAACTTGTGAATAAAATCTACCTGCTTCTATTCTGTCTTTATGAAATTTTGGATTGGCCTCATGGAGGTTGGGTTAATTCTAAGACAATCACATTTTGGATGCCACAGTTCTTCCTGCGTGTTTGTTGATTGTATCCTTTGTTTCTTCTGATTAGAAACGCCACCTTGTCCTGCAGATAGAGGCTTTGCTCTTTGGCTCTTTGTGACTTTAGCATAGCACCAAATATGTGTCAGAGTCCACCCATTTGGAGCTGATTGTAGGCTGAGTGTATTAGTTTGGAAGCTACTCCAGGCACCATCAATGTTTTTTGTCTCTAGCAGGTGTGTTCTGCAACGATTTGTGGGAGTGTTTAAAACGCTGTGCAGAAGAAGTCAATAGCATTTGATGTGACTGCTGACTGTTGATATTCTACTTTATGTGTGTTTCATGTTGTTTAATTTTTGTACTTGTAACTCCAAAAATGTTCTGTAAGATAAATGGGTGGGAAGGCTCTTCATTTGTTAATGCTCTCTAGCAAGTACACATAGTGTTATCCACTCTTTAAACTGAGAATTTCGAGGTATTTTAATTGAACGCAATTGCTTATTGGGTAAGAGTAATAACTGAAAGAAATTTTTTTCTTCTTAAGAGGAGGTAGCAAACAGAATCTTTTTTATAATTGTACTATGTAGTGTCATGAAGTAATATATACAGGGATCATTTTTATCCCTATGCTACATATCAGACATCAGTTGTTTGTAGCTTGTGCTTGTCATGTCTTTCTAATGCCCAAAAAAGAGTGGGTCTTCTTTGCTTGCAAATACTGACTTGTACATTTAGTGTCCTCTTCAGCAGGGCACCTCCATCTGTGGGGTGTTAAGCACATGCTGTGGGTATGTGGGCTGGAGTATAAGATGTGCCCGTTCTTCACTGACTGGGAAAGGCATGGCCATGGTTATGTCAGCATCCTAACTTGATACCAGTTTGGGGACATTATAATCTATCAAGCTAATGGTTACATAATAATTAATATTCATAGATACAAAGGCCATGTTCCTCTAATTAGTAAAGGTTCCAATTTGCTCAGTAAGAACAAACTTCAGTTTGAATCCCCATAGTCCCTACGAGCCTTGCCTTGGAGCTCGAGGCTGGAGCTGCACAAATGAGGCTAATTGTCTGCAGTTACTTTTCCTGCCCTTTGGGGAAAGTGTTGCCTGGGGATAAGTCCTGAACAGTACCATAAGCATCAGTAATGTGCTGGTTGGAAAACAAGGGACCTGTGTTCTAATACTCAGGAGTTGCTGCTGACTAGCTCCCTGGTTGCAGTCCCTGAGTAGAAGGAGGAAGAGGGTAAAGGAAGGGGTAAGAACCCTCAGGAGAGTACAGCTTCCTTCAGTGAACTGGTTGAGAGCTTTGCTGTAGAACATGCCATCTGTCACTGTGGACTTTCTCTTTCCCTCTTCCAGCTCAGCTTATGATACCAAAACAAGACAGAAGGTGGCAGTGAAAAAGCTTTCAAGACCTTTTCAATCACTTATCCATGCCCGGAGGACCTACCGAGAGCTTCGGTTGCTTAAGCACATGAAGCACGAGAACGTAAGTGGAGAGTGAGTTCTTGCCTTTGGATTTCCTTTACAAAAGTTTACGATATAGCTTAATTGCAATTAGGTACAGTCTTTTTCAAAAAGGTGTAGGCAACTGTCTAGCTACCCAAGATACCTGGACCTAGCCACCTTGGTGTAGTGAAGTCACCGGACTTTAGAAACTTTCAGTAACAGGCTGCATTTTTATTTTTAAAATATCTAATTAAATCTTGAAGGTGAAGTAAATGAAACTCAAAACAAGTCATCATACTCTTTTCTAATAAAGTAATAAAAGTATTCTGTTCACTACTGTTGGAACATCAGCCCAGGAAGAAAAAGACCTCACACCTCAAACCTGCTTTTGCTGAATGTGGATTCTGTTGAGAATCTAAGGGTAGATTAGTCTCGTTGCAATCAGCAACAGTGTAATAGCTAAATGAAAGACAGTAGACCTTCAGATCCCACATAACTGAGTACTGGTCTAAGTTTATGTGGTAAACAGTTGATGTCAGTGGAGCATCCACTTGCTTAAAGGTAGCTTGATGACTTGAAGCCCGAATAAGATATGATTGATTGAAAAGTATCCTGGAGAAAGGATAAAGAAGTTAACAAAAACAGACCAAGAAAACTCATGAAAGTGTGCATAATCTGAAGTTTAACAATTGTGTAAGGCCTGTGTCAGCTTTTCTGTAATAAGACATTACTTCTTCTGACGTTATTTTTTTTTACTCTTTGTAATTAAGATTAAAATTAAGATGGCTGAGGTGATGCCTTTATAGATCACCTATTATGTCAGTGTTCAGTATGACCATATGTCATGTTTTTGTAAGTTTCATCCCAAAAATGCTGAGCACTGTCAATACAAATTACATGCTCCTTTACAGGTTTGTAAAAATAAAATGTCACTTCCTTCCCCTTCTTTCACCTGACAGGTTATAGGACTGCTAGATGTTTTTACACCTGCAACATCAATAGAAAACTTTAACGAAGTGTAAGTAATATTTTTTTAATCATTCTGACTAGTTGCTAAGTAAGTAAATACCATTCTGGTTTTAAAAAGGAAGAAGATGCATTGCTAAAAGACTTCCAGCCACAGTCAACTCTGTAAAAATCTTTTTGCAACTTTCTCACAAAAGAGGAGGCAGGGACATGAACCTCATTTTTGTACTTTTCTAAATGAAAATTTAAATTATTTAAATTAGATTAAAGATATATAGTAAATGATTTAATACTGCATAAATGCCAATAAATGTAAAACTTTTTCAGTTCAATTATGTGTTTGTAACCTGTAGATGGTTTTTTCATACATAGATGGCAGAGTTCAGGAATGTAGGAAAGCATTCTATTAGTTAACTGAGACAAGGTAAATTTAGGCTAGAGTCCTGGCTAACCTAAAACTAGTTATATTTTGGTGTGACTCAAACATACAATTTATGCTGGTTTCCCTTTGGCTTACATTATTGTATAAGCACTTAGAGAAACAATTTAGCAGAAGAAATAGTAATTAACATGTTTTTGTCTCTGTGGAAATTTGTGACCAAACTTCTTTGATTCTGGGGCAAAATTACACAAATGGGAATTGGGTATGATAGATGCATACTTCTGTTCCAGCACTGTATTTGGAAAAGAATCAATGTTTCTGGAAATACGTCAAAAAATAAAACTTCCAGTGGGAACACAGAGGGAGTTACACAAAACACTCTTATTTCTACCACTCTAATATTACCCTCCATCATCAGATATCCCAGGGCCTTGCAGGTCCTGTAGTTTTGGTGCCTTAGACTGTCACTTTGATGTTGAATAAGGCTTCCTCTTCATCAAAAAATATGTTGCATGTATTACTGCTGTAGTGTGAAAAACATTGAGAAAACAAAGATAAAAGCTTCTAATATACTGCAAGGATTTTTCTTTTTCATTATCATAAATCTCACAGCAGTGATTGCATTATTAGAACTCATAGCTGATTTAAAGGATATAAAATGTGTTAGTAGACAGTGGAAAAGGAACCTACATGGCCTGTGTGGGTACTCTTCTAGAAGAATTTATGTTCTGCCCCTCTGTGTTGGTTTTTGCCTCACTTTTTTATTTTCACAGATATCTCGTGACAAATTTAATGGGTGCTGACCTGAATAACATTGTGAAGTGCCAGAAGTTAACAGATGATCATATACAGTTTCTCATCTATCAGTTACTTCGAGGTCTTAAGGTACTGTCTGAGTCCAGGAATTTAAATGTTGTAGGAATGAGTCAGCAATCAAAATGTTGTAAGGACTGGTTGGTTGCAATGAGCATATTTAAACACTTCTTTTTTTTAATGTCTTAAAAGTGCACAAATAGTAGCAATCATTTCAGAAGTTGTCAGATAATTTTTCTAACCAGAAATAAAACCCCAAGCAATGTTTACATGCACAATACACTTGAATACTCCCCTTGAAAGTTAACTTCAGATCAGTGTCTATTTCAGTTCCTATTGCAGGACAGTAACATGCTATACAATGTCTCAAAACTTCTGAAGATTGTGAAATGGATAAAGAACAGTATGGAAAGTAACTCAAGTTTGTGCTTTGAAAGACATGAACCACTTTGAAAAACCACAGTCCTGATTTTTGTAGAGAGTGTCACAGGGGTGAAGAGATAACCAAGTTAGTTGAGTCCTTTGGGAAATGTCTGGAAGTAAAAATTTATCCCAGAAATGTACAATACTGCACACAGTCACTTAGGATTTAGTCTGCCTGTAAAGTCATTATTTCCTTTAATCATATCACTTAAAATTTATACATTTTAATAACACAGATGATTGGCAATGAGACTACAGCAAAATTTTCTTCTAAAAGAAACAAAATATGTATCATTTTGATGTTTAACATGCAAGTGTGTATAAACAGGAGAAGATGTAGGTAGTGCTTCCCGTTACTAGATGCTAAACTTTTTCTCAGACCAGTATGGATTTTCCCAAGATATAAGCAAGCAGAAAAGAGAGAAGTCAGCAGCTTTACTAACTAACTTTACAGTAATTGATATTTTAGACATGGAAAATAGTTATGTTTGAAAGCAAGCCATGGTAAATACTGGCTCTGAAATATACTTATTACATTATTTTCAGCAAGTCACCCTCTGCCTGAGACAGTAATTCTTGTTCATGCATGCAGATTCCATCACTTTACAGATTTTTGTGAATAAAAATTGCACAACTGAGCCCTTAATTGCTTTGTCTCATTTACATGAGTTAACAGCTTAGTTAGGAAGATGGATTCTGGCATTAATTATCCTGCTTATGGTTTTGAATACAAGTCTATGTTGTGTCAAAGCTAAATAATAATAAGAATTGTGCTCTAAGTGAATATTAATTTCAGAAATGCACTCAGGTGCATTTCTGGCTCTGTTTCAAAGGGGAAGGGCTGCTGGTGGCTCCTTGTTTCTGGAATTGCAATTTTAATGAAATTCTCATGTCTCATTAGTCAAAGAACATTTGATCCTGTATATGACTGCTTGGTGGCACCAGGAGGGGCTGCTGTGGTTGTCTCAGCAGAGCAGGGACATGGCCCTTCTGTAGATCGCAGTGTTTTGGCTTCCTGTTCCTTCAGCTGCTTGCAGCTGCTGTGAGGAACACTGAGAGGTGGCCCTGCCTTCTGATAAACAGTTCTTATATCTGGAACACGAAGGCGCCCTTGTGTTCTCTTTGGGTGTTCCCAGTTGCTTTACAGGTTTTGTGTATGATCCCTTCTCCTCAAAAAGGTGAATTCTCTGGAGCATAGAAGATTTTCAAGGCCCTTCTCATGCTGGTTGATAAGATCTTAACTTGCTGTTAATCATAACTAGAGAGTGATAGGCAATGACAGAGTAAGCTGTTTTCAGTTTTTCGTTTTAAATGTTTTATGTAAAATAGCAGAGACACAAAATAACTGCTGAATTACTGCTTTGAAAATGGACTTGGAGTAATGCTGTGACTTAGGTGGGTATTTTGGTAACTAACCTGTCCCAGAGTGCAGGTGTGGCTGCTTTCACCCACATCAGTGTTCACAGTATGGGAAGGTGACTTATGTCATGTAGGAGTCAACCATGCTGCTCCCTAGGCCACTGATTTCACTAGCCACTAGCTGATCAACCTGGACATCCAGGGCAGGCTGGAACAAATTTCAAATTGGTAAGAGACTTGTACAGAAGAATCACTGGGAGTGCTGCTTTTCATGGTAGAATCTAGTCTTCGTGGTTGCCTTTCTTAAAATATCCAGTTCTGGATGAGACAAAACAGGGAGGTTTTGAAGTTTGACATCCCTCTGATCTGAAAACATGGTATGACGTGAGTATTTTCTGTATATAAAACAGTCAGTCTCAGAAGCAAAAAATAAGACAAGTGGCTTCGACCTCCTTTCACCTCTAACTTCAAGTCTTACCTTTTTTTTTCTGTTTGTTTTGTTTCACAGTATATTCACTCAGCTGGAATTATCCATCGGGTGAGTTCAGTCTTTGAGGTAATGAAAATGAATGGAGTGTGTCCCTGTGTGCATCAAATGTGTTACTAAGACATAGTTGCAATATATTTTAACAGGTTGAAGTAGTACTTGACTAACTCTGTGTTCTGCCACAGGACCTGAAGCCCAGTAATCTAGCTGTAAATGAAGACTGTGAATTGAGGGTGGGTATCATACCGTTATAACAAAGAGTGTTGTAAAAACTCTCAAGATGACAGTTTTCTAAGAAAATGTTAGTTACCTCTTTTATGGCTCCTTCCACTAATTTCAACTGTTTGCTACTTGCCCATTTCCATAACTAAATGTTAATTTTATATGTATACAAATATCTTTGCAAAATCCATATGTACCCCACAGATGGTACATAGATAATATTTTGGCCCCTGAGTGAGTACTAAACTGAGTATATCTTGAGAGTCTGACCTGTGATATGTATCTGCATCTGCCATGTATAGGTGAAGCCTTGTAACAACTTTCATTTTGTATCTAAAGAACATACAAGCTAAATGAAATGATGGTGGCAAAAAATATACCAGTATTACCATTTGCAGGCAGTAAGACAAACCCAACCATCCAAAAAGAACCCTATAATCCTTGCTTCCCAATGCTATTTTGATACACATCTATATAAATACATCTCTTGGTGTGTCTGTATGATATGGTACTATATAGTAAGTATGGGATTCTGGAGAAGGAAAAGATGTCTTGTAGCTTTCTAAGCCTTTAAGCTTAAGAATGAGAAGTTAAACATTTCTCCATGACAGCCAGAAACATCTTTATTCCTGTTTCTAAGACTCTGATGTAATCACTTTATTCCAGCTGCAAGGGATTTAAGAAAAGACTCCAAATACCACAAGATCAGCAAAAAATCACAATAATGAGTAAGAGCAGTGCAGTTAGGTTCTTGCAGTAATCCGGATCTGTGGTGAGAAACTGTAGTTCCTGTTTGATTTAGTGACACTTCCAGATGCTCAGCAAGTTTCATGATTATCTCTTTAATGTCTTCATGCATGTATGTTCAGCATTTGTGAAATTTTGTGGGTCATCTGTGTTTGATCATGTACTCTAAAATGTGTATTGTATTTTTGTACTGTAAGTAAAGAAGGCTTTTACTGTTTCTTCTATTACTTTGAAATCTGTGCACCTCCCTGTCTAGCATTTGTTACACTGCTTTCCGCATTGTTTATATTTATAGCTTTACTTCCTCAAATTATTTTTAATAGTACAAACTACTGGATATTTCCAAGTACTAACAAAAAGGAAATAGAAGCAAAAAGAAGGAAAGTGTGCGTGTGTGTGCACACTTGATGGAAGGGATCAGCTGTTAAGGAAAAAACTTGCCAAAATAAGGGCATTAGTGTTTTTGTTTCACGCCATTATTTATGCTTGTTTGCCTCATGCATTTTTCTTCACTTACTTAAGAAATAAATTATGCTTTTAAATTATACTGGAAATAAAGATGTTAATTATTTATATCTTAATATTTTTCTTTAGGCTTTTGTATCTTTTAATTGGATTATAACTGAGAATTTTTGAATTATACTCTTGAAATTTTCTTTTTCCCTATGAAAAGGATTAGCCATCAGCTTAATATATAATCCTGGATGTCATCACAGGAGATACTCAATGATCTTATTCACATTTCCATGTGAAGAGATGCTGGCTAGCCCAGATGACTGGCTTTACAGCACTGAGGCTCAGATGGTACCCTTTCAAGGCAGTCTCTCTTAGAGCTAGGGTCCATAATTAGTGGGACATAGACTAACCAGAGAATAGAATAGAAAGCAAGGAAATGAGCTGGGAAAATTTAGTTGAAATAACTTCCCATCGATGTAAACTTAGCAAGGGAAAGCATCTGGAGGGCAACTCTTTGCGATCAAGCCTCTGTGTACATAAACAGAGCTCCTTGTTTAGGTGGGCAAGTTCTACTGAAAACAAAAGAGGAGTGATTTAAATTTACATTGTTACACAGGATATATGTTTCTGTCCTAGTGGCATTGGGGTAATGTGTGATTTGAGTAAATGCTTAAACATGAGAAAATTAGACAACAGAAATTCTGCATATTTGTGATCAGCTTATTTGGTCTTTAAATGGCCACTGGCACTTGCTGTTAGTGTTTTACTCAAACATTCCTGGTTGATAATAATATTTTGGTTTTTTTAGCAACAGTGTTTATTTTTAGTAAATGAATGTCAATGGAAAATTGAACTCAAGGCAAAATATAAAATCTGCCTTGGAGAACAAAGCGCCAGGTTCATTGCAGTGGAAATATCTTTGTGCAGCACCAGAGGCTGCACAGATACAGCAGGGAGAGCAGATGAGCTCATCTGCAGAGTGCTGCTGTTTTACTTCACTGATAGTGAGGGACTACAGAAAACTCAGAAATGAGTGATGGGAAAATCAGGACCTATAACAAAAGTTAAGGGTTTTTTTAAAAATTATTATTTTATTTTTATTCTGTAGATTTTAGACTTTGGTTTAGCTCGTCAAACTGATGATGAAATGACTGGATATGTTGCAACAAGATGGTACAGAGCTCCAGAAATTATGTTAAACTGGATGCACTACAATCAAACAGGTAAACTGTGAAGGCTTGTATTTTGCTACAGCTGGATGTAGTGATAGTTTTAAACCAAGAAGCAGCTGTGTTTCAGGATCCCTTTGATTCACTGTGCACATTTCTGTCTCTGTTTTTTTGGCAGTTGACATATGGTCGGTTGGATGTATCATGGCAGAGCTGTTGAAGGGAAAGGCTCTATTTCCAGGAAATGATTGTATCCTTAATGTAAAACTTAAAATGGAACTAAAAAAATACTCTTTAATTCTTTCTCTTTTTTCCTAAGGACTTGAGTGTTTCTATGGACATGGTTTTGAGGTAATAAACTTGTAAAAGAATAACCAATTTGCTAATCTCTCACTTCAATATATATGACAACTGAATGTGAGACCCACTGGTAGGATAAAAACCAGTAACAGATGTTCCTAAACAACAAAAAGTTACATTTATTCTTTTGTGTATCTGTATTTAAATAATAACCTAGTTACAGACTAGATTTCTTCCATGTGTGTGTGGATCTTATTGAAATAACATATGCTAAAACTGAAGCTAAGTAAAGGCATTTTTTCATCAGCTAATACAATTTCACAAAATAGAACTGCTTTTAGGCTGAAATTTCCAGAAAATGCAATCTTACTAGTTAACTTTTAAATAATAAGTAAATTAATAGGTCTGTTGTGTTCTGTTATATTAAAAGAAGCCAGTAGTTCCAGAAATGCCACAGGAGCAATAAAGGCCTTTCTTTTCTGCAGCGTTGTGCTGTGGTCCCTGATGGAGCATCAGGGATTTCCATTGGCGTTTCCTGTGCTGGCAGGAGCAAAAAAGAGATGTTTATAAGGAGAGCAGTAAAATAATAAAACTGAAGAACAAATCATAATAAGGAATGAGGAAACAACTACATCAAGCTTTTATTATGAGAAACAAAAGCATATTCTTCTGTACTGAATATTGACATTTCTTGCTACTCTGAAACCCCTCAAAAAACAAACACTTCTGCTAATACTAAGCTGCTGCTGGGTGCAAAGCATCATGACATGAGAATTGCCTGAAATACTCTGAAGAGAGCTGAGACCAAGTCTCCCCACTGGCCTTTCTGTTGTGCTCAGCATCATTAGACTCTACTGTAAGCACAGGCATTCTCCAGGTCTGTCATCATTGGGAGATGACTGTCTTCAGGCTGTTTGATTACATGATATGTGGTATTTGAAAAAATCAATAAATCTAGTTAGAAAGAAATAAGAATTTTTTTTTTTTTGTTGTAAAATATTTTCTACGATTATATGATTATATCAATTTAAATAAAGCTGTAAAATAATCTTGAGTCTCTATAAAAAATGTAATATACTTTACAGGTCCTAGGTGACAAAGAAAGATTAACATTTTAAAAGTTTTAAATCTTGAAACCTATATAAAACAAATTTTTAAATGTGCCAAATGAGAACTTTTCACTTGCCAGTCTTCAGATTAGTAATTTAGGCCTGTGAGCTGCATATCATTAGACTGATCTTCAGAAATCCCTAGATTGCTGAAACATAAATATGCTATTAAGATTAAGCTTAAGAATGTAATAAATTGGGAACTAGGACAGAAAAGCAATATTTTTCATGCAGCTAACATATCTGATAGTAGAGTTCATTGGTACTCCAATAAACTCCAGCTTATTTGGTACTCCAGGACTAGGCTTAAGCAGATATGAATTGATATCCTTCCCTGAGCTATGGTGGAATTGTCTTGCTGAATGGTTTTAAGCATCTTAGTTACATGCATGGAAGTTCATTAATTGTCTAAACCCAGAAGGATTGTGTGCTGTCTATTTCCCTGAAATTGTGCAGATATCGATCAGCTAAAGAGAATAATGGAAGTTGTGGGCACGCCCAGTTCAGAACTTCTGAAGAAGATATCATCAGAACATGTGAGTTCACAGCTCCATTCAGTTAACTGACTTTCTGTCTTTCCTTCTCTAACTGGCATTGTATGTCACTGCCTGTGTTACACGGACACTCTGGTTTGGAAATGAGCAAATACTTTAAAATGATCTCTGGTTTTTGCTGCTAGAATGCCACCATTCAAAAAATACACTTTTGGAGGGATCCAGATGCCTTGACTGTCACCTGGATAAATTTTTATACTTGTTCTCACGTACTCAGTTTTTGCAAAGAGTTAAGAAATTAGTCCTGATGATCTTTTAAATTGCTTAAAATTAAATTATTCTTATAATTAAAAAATTCAAACTGGTGCTCAGCTCAGAGCATTTTATTGGTGCTATTAAATCTGATATCTCTGTAATTTGTGTGCTTTTCATTGTTTTAAAGTTTCTAAACAGTGATGTATCTGAATCAAATAAAGTGTGTTCTGCATGAGTGCTCTATTTAGATCCCTAATTTGAAAATCATATTTATTCGTCTCTCTAAATGCTTGTGTGAGGTCCAATTTCTTGATAATATTCGTAGTTGAGAGTGGGCTTTTAAAATTTCCGTGTGACTTTTTAAAAATAGTAACCTAGTAAATGAACAATTTCCACTTAAATTCTCTGCTAAAGTGACACTTAAAAGATTCATTGTAAGCAGTAACTTTGGATAGCCAGCTGAGGAATGAGATGTAGTATTGCTTGATAAAGGCAGGGGATGGGCACAGTGTAAGAGTTCAGATAAACACCAACACACATACCTCCTGGGCTGCAGCTGTTTTCTTAAACCTCTTCTGTGTACACCTCAGACTAATACTAATGGCTGTTTCTCAGCTTGTTATATATTGACAGGTTTTCTTTGACCTTACTAATTGAATAACTAGCAGGTTAAGGAAGCAGGAGCAGTAGGAGAGCCAGGGCAGCCCTGTATTTCTGGAAGGTCCAATCATAATGAAACCTCATCATCACAGGCCAATACATAGTCCCAGAGGTTTTGGGTGTCCAGCACCTAGGAATGGCTGGGGCAGGAGGCTAGCTGAGCATCCATCCTTTTGCCAGGGACTGCATCAACCAATATCCTCATAGGTCCTTTTGTAGCCTTCATTTGTTATTAAGATCCTATAGGTTTTATGTATGTAACACATTCTCAGTAGTGTATACAAGTGTGTCATTTACCCACAACTAGTGAGCTTTTTCTTTGTGAGAGTAACACCTTAAATACTTACTGGAAATAGTATGTGCTTTGTTCTTTTAATTTCTTGTGTTTCAGCATATCTCTGTGAGGTACAGAAGTCCTGAAACTATTTTATTTGGGTTAATTATACCTCTAGAGCACAAGCAGAACAGAAAAACCAGGTTAATGAACAGGAGTGCTGCTAGGTCACCTCTGGGCTGCTGCTGCCTGATTAGAGGAGCAATGTCAAAGGAGATGCATACCTTGCTTGGAGGTAATTGCCAGCTGCAATGGAGTTTTGTCATTCTAGTTCTTCTTTACCATGTAGTTTGGCCTTATTGTTTAGCTATTTCTTAATGCAGCTTGCAGACGTGGACAATTTCTTAACACTCCTGTAACAGCAATGTCAGAGATTTGCTGAAATGCCAAGCCTATTTTCAGTTATAAGTAGAGGATTAAAGAACTGGAAACTAAAAGATCAACCTCCTTGGATGCTTCAGCACAGGTTACTGAAGTGTTTGTCAGTGTTTCATGTTAATATGAGTTTAAATGGTAATTGCATTTCAGAATAGTTTAAACATTGGGATTCTCTTGGTCAGGTTTCTGCGGTGAGTATATAGGCAGAGGGGACAGGCTAGTAAGTGCACTTGGATAGGTCTGTGTTGTTTTCAAAGAATTCCCAGGCAAGGTTGGAGGTAATTTTCACCACATCTTGTTCAATCATGTTAGGATTAGTTGTTGATTAGTTGCTGTTTCCCATAGGCCAAGGATGCTTAATTAGCCTGCTGCAGATAGTGTCCTTCTAACAGGACTGCTAAATGTGGAGAGATGTCTATGTAGCACAAACATGTTTTAAAAGGGTTAGGGTTTGTCCAAGGACCAGCTGAGGTTTTTTAGGGAATAGCCACCTGCTTCTCTTTTGACAATTCCTTTTCAAAATTCTCTGTTCTGTCTGATCCAAGTATGCAACCTCTTCTCTTGCCAACCTATCTACCTCAGCCTAAAAATTCTTAGCTCATGTAGTGTCAGGCTGACATTTGTGTATCCTATATCCAGGCAGGCTTTTTCTAGCTGAGTTTGGATGAGCCTTTCACAGCCACAGTGAAAAGGCAGGCTCTAAATTCTGTTAAACATCTGCAAATCTGTTCCCATGGAGTATCAGAATTTATTCTTTGGTTAGTGAAGCTACGTCTCACCAGAGAAGAGAGAGGAGGGAAGGCTGCAGATTGAATTATACCACTTTGCTGAGGGTAACTGAAGGATGATTTAGGCTGCAGTTTCTGATTGTTACAAGCATGTGTTCCCTGGAGATACACTCAATGAACCAGTAAGCAGGGGTGAAAACTAAAGTGCTAACACTCAAGCCTAAACCAAAATACACTTGCTTAAAACTTTCTTGCTTATTGTCCAGTTTACAGGAGTGTTTGAAACAAGGTCATACACTGTGGCTTTATGGAAAGAGGACTTCCCATGTGTAATAAACATTAAAAAAGTCTGTTTTTTTAGAGTTGATGTGGTTACTGTTGAGCAAAATTTAACCCTGTGGATATGGTACTTATATCAAATGTATATTGACTTATTTCTAGGCAAGAAAATACATCGAATCTCTTCCACATATGCCTCAACAAGATTTGAAAGCAGTGTTTCGTGGTGCCAATCCATTAGGTAAGAAAGTCAGACTGACACAGATAAAAATTTTCACTAACATAGGAACTCAAGCATTCCTTGAGTTCCTTGCTGTATGATCCCATAGAACAATAATCAGACCAGTGAGAAAAGCATTGCTTAACCTTTCATCCTAGGGACTGTTTTCCCTTCATGAAGTCTGTGTCTTTTTGTTTCTGATGGAGATTACAGGAACCTCCTAAAGGGAAATGGTCCATAGATAAAATGCAAAAGCCAGCTGTACATAGAAATAAATAAAAATGTCATAGAGTCTAGATTAGAGACATCACTTCTGGCTCAGGAAAGCCAAGAGCTGTAAATTGCTGGCAAGCAATATACCAGGAAGTATTGCTGTTTGAATGACCCTTTGGAGTATTATTTCGTAGGAATATATGAGCCATTGTTGGACACAGGATACTGGGCTAAGGCAGACCTTTGATCTTATCCTGTATAATAGTTTTTCTGTCTAATCAATTGGTTCTGCCTATGCAAAAGAGATGGTTTTGTGAACTTTCTCTTGTGATATAAAAAGGAGACACTTGAGTTATCAGAGTCATCTCACTGCATCTCACCAGGTCAATTCCATCAAGTACACATTATAGGGAAGTACTGTGAGTTAAAATGCTTTGAATTCATTGTATGTATTAATACAAATTTTATTCTTACAAATACAAGTAGTTTTGGACACTTTCATGTTAAAAAAATGTGATTTATTTGCCTGAAGTACAGGAAAGCATGCTGCATATTAATAGCATAAAGGCAAATTAATGCCAATGCTTATATGAAAGCAGTAAAAAAAATAGTATTTGAAATAGTTATGATAAAATTTCAATAAAAAACTGATTTCAGCCATACAACTCTCTCTCATTTCTAGTATACTTCAAATGTCAACTTCAAACATATTTTGTTCATGCTGGGTCCTGTGAAGTTGCTTTGCGGTTTTCATCTGATCATTGGACTGGTGCAGCTTATTAGAAGTGTAATCTCACACTTTATTCACAAGTTACTTAGCTTGGTCCTGATCAGTGCAAACTTCTTAAGCACATGATGCACAACACAGGATATTGCCTTATAAGCACACACAGATCTTTTTAGAATTAAGTCTTTGGATATGTTCAGAGGTGAATCAGATCTCCAGTTGACTATACTGAACCTTTGTGCATGCAACAAGCAAACCAGAAGCTTCTTTCAGCTCTCTTCTGTACTCACAGTTCAAAATCTTCAAAACTTACTTGATATTTTGCCAGTAATATTAATTGTGTTTAAGGTGAGTGAGAATAGGTTAGGTGTAAACAGTTGCTTTTTCCTCCTGGTCTTCTGGCTTTGAAGTGCATTTCTGTTTTTGCTTTAGCTGTAGATCTTCTTGAGAAGATGCTTATTTTAGACAGTGATAAAAGGATCACTGCCTCGGAGGCACTGGCACATCCCTACTTTGTCCAGTACCACGATCCGGATGATGAACCGGAGGCTGAGCTGTACGACGAGTCCATCGAGAACAAGGAGCGAACCATAGATGAATGGAAAGGTATCAGAACTGCATGCACTAGTTAAGACATGTAGCAGAAGAAAGCCCCACTTAAATGAAAGTTTTCCTCCATTTCTAGCCAGAGGAATTTGAACTTTGAAGCCTCAGGCAAACCAGATAAGTTCATATGTGTGCTTGTGGGAGTGGACAGGCAGAAAGGCTTATATTTCCCCTCTGGATTTTGCCCACTCCCCCTCTTCTAGCATCTCCTTACTAGATTCCCTGTACCAGTGAAAGCTTAACTAAAAGATAGCTACCAAGTAATCACTCATTCTGGTTTGCATTTACTTTTCTAGGTCAGATCCCCAGCTGAAGTAACTGTCCTGGGGCAAGTGACACTACTTGGAATTCTGGTCTAGTTCTGATCAGAGCCAGAAAGTAATATTTTCCACATAGATGTGTATTTTGTTAATAATTCTTTAGATAGCAAAGGAATTTGGATTAATAACTACACCATGCTATTGGTCCTGTTGGCAATGATGATTTTACTTGGGAGTGACAGCCCAAAACCTTTCTTTGGTAAATACTGCAATGACCTTCCATGGTTGCAACACAATCATATTGCACTGCAGTATCACGGAAGTAAGGTGGCTCAACATTAGATTACAAGTACACTGAAAAGTATAGTCCAATTTCACCACTGTCTAATGAGGACATATTATTCTAAAAATTCCTTACTAGAGATTTTAAATTGAGAATAATGTAGAAAACTCATTGTTTCTGTTTATCAATAAAGGTCTTTCCTTGGCTTAAGATTAAAAATGCCTTCTATAAAATAAATGTTCTTTTGTTTCTATTTTCATTTTCTGTAACTTGGGAAAGATTCGATAAAAATGTATTATCATAGTGGTTGCACTTATGATGAAGAATACGCTCATGTCTTAGTCATGTCCATCCACTTGTGCCATGTTTTTTCCCAGGCATTACAGGGGAGAAAACAGATTGTCTGAAGCAAATGTATCTTAAAGAAAGATTATAGTGGGGTCATGGCTCTCTCTACAATAAATCAACCTCCTAGAGCCCTGGAAGGACTTTTGTAGAAGCTGAATCTGTCTGTACAAACAAGGAGAATTGACTGCCATCGCTTATTCCTTACACATGCTCTCCTTTGCAAAACCTGGCAGCCTCCAGCACCACCCATACATCTTACCTGTTGAGAGCTATGTTCATTTGCTGCTGTACTTAGGAGTGGATGATTTTTTTTTCTGCTGCTTTTTTCTGTTGCCTTAGTCTTTAACAGGAAAGTTTAACAATTTCTGAGTCATGAAGCAGATTTCTGTTTGTGATGAAACTCCATTGAAATTATTTCAGGAACAATCTTAGCTTAACAGCTTAACACTTTCTAAACTGAAATGAGGACATGAAGATGAATTCTCTTGGAAGGGCAGTATCATATTGTTTGTTACTGCATTTATCGTGTATAATTTTTTACATCATTGACCTTGATGGAACTACAGGTCAAATTCCTTCTTTATTCAGGCTTTTAAAAAGGCCTGAGACAAAAATCTCCAAACTTGCACAACAGGTTTGCTGCTTTTCCTTCTTCCCTCTGGCCCTGTTTTTTATTTTGGAGAATAAACTTTTTATTTTCAAGTACAGCATGTGCCACATTTAAGTAAGATGACATAAAATGTTTGTAGTGTTGATGAAATGTTGACCCAATTTCTCAAGATGTTGATGGCATGTTTCTGCTCTTTTTCTGTTCAAGTTAAAAATTAGTGGTGCCAGATCTCAAGGGACTAAGCACCAAAGTAAAATGAGATTTCAGACACTTTGTCTTACACATTATGCACTTCAGAGTTCTCTTGGCCTCCATTGGACACTGCTGAGGCTCGCAGCCCAAGCTCATAGATTTCTTACTGACATGTTTCATCAGTTAGAAAATACTTCAAAATTTTAGAGGCCGAGAGTGTGCTATTCAGACTTGAATGCTATACATTCTCTCCTTAGATGTTGCTCCACTTGCACATATCTCTGCTGAGTAGTGCAGTGCAGTGCAGTGAGAAGTGGGTAAAGAGCTTCATAAACATAAACCACATAGGCAGTGAGAATAATTTCTAATACAGTTCCAGGTGTCTGACTTATGAGGACACTGGCTTCTCCAAGTTCAGTCAGCTGTAGCTCCTCCCTGGCTGCCTGTAATTCTATGTAATTGTCATAAGTCAGTCACTCAAAGTCACCTAACAAATCCTCTGATGGCTGGAGTTCTGCAGACTGAATTTCCTCCAGAGAAATTCCTCACTGAAACTGGCACACACATCACTCTACACAGTGGTACAGCATAACACAACCAGAGCATAAGCAAGATTCAGTTCCAAGATTTTTTACATACTTTCTAGAGGAGTCCTAGGTACGCTTCCAGGCACAGCGGCTGTCTCAGACAGAGTTACTTGATGAACAAGCTAACAGGCATGAGTTGGATATGATTTAAACATCACTGTTTGGAAAACAGAACCTGAAGGAATGCCCTAACCTGAAGTTAGCCATATCCAAACAGGATTTGGTCCTTAAAAAGCAGCATCTAATTTAAGAAAATACGAAAGAGATACTCACTGACAACATATTCCATTAATGTCCAAGGCAGAAAACAGGACATGACTGTTAGCATGAAATGATAAAGGGTTATTCCCAAAGCAGAGTAAAATAGGAAGTAACCCATGTTTCTAGCTATTGATGAATACAGAATTTCCTGATGAAAGCTGTTACATGCTTCTAAGACAAAAAGAAAAATTTTTTCAGAGTACCATAAAATTAAGTCAGCTACAGTAAAACATTAAAAAAAACCAATCAAACAAAACAAAATAAAATCAGGATCTCAAGGAATTAGCACAGAATTTCAAATTATATATAATTGAAGGCAACTGACTGAGGGATGATAAAGAATGTTCTCCACAGTTAAAAGTGTACATTTTAAAACCTATCTGGGTATTTCTAAAATGGAAAGATTCCATTTTCCATTACATATTGTCTTTTATTACATCATTTTGCCAGGTCATCTGACAGCGTAATTGATGTTTTCATTTCAGGGCCTTTGTGTTTTAGTAATTAGTTGAAGGGGACAGTCATGTTGTATAATAACAGTATTTGTGAGGGTAATTTGTAATCTGAGGTTAAAAGGAGGATTCCTAGTGAATTTAGTCTATTTTTGGACCTCGATGCTAAAAAGGCTGGAAATACAAACTACAGGTCATGTATATCTGTAGAACTGTTTTGTCTGGAATATTTTTCTTTTGAAGAAAGTATCGCCTAATTCTTCTCTCTTCCTTACACCCCCTCTACAGAACTTACCTATGAAGAAGTGAATAGCTTTAAACCTCCCGACTTAAAAATGGACAGCCTGGAGATAGAACAGTGAATACAGGCAGCTCTGTCTTGCCTTGCTGCACTATGAAGACTGTTAAAATATAACCATACAATTTAACCTGTGGTCAGACATAGATTTTACTATCCAAAGATGTTGGAGGAGATGTGGAAAAACAGATGCATTAAACAGAAGCCAGATGTTGTCTGTTTTGGGTGGGGGTTTTTTTTGCCTTGTAATATGAATGTATTCCCAGCTCACAAAGGATGGTAAAGAACTGCTTCATTCTGACAAAATTATGCACTGAGTTCTGTCAAGCTGTATGTTCTGCATGTTTCATTTTATCAGTTGTATGGCCAAAATAAAGGTGACCTTTTAAATTAATTTTAAAATTGTACATTTAAAGCATGAATGTATACAAACATAAACAAGAAGTCCATACAAGCAATCCTTTTTTTTTTTTGTGGCATTTTATCTGTCTGTTTTCGTACTATTTATAGTTAGTGCCTTTATGGAGAGAGGGCGTGGTAGTGAGATAGACAGAATATGCATATGTAGTCATATCTGTGGTGGTCTTACACATGTACTGGATGTCTCTCAAGCAATCTTAACACCAGTTGAAAGTCAGTAAAAATAAATCTTTCTCTTCTCTTGCCATTCAAGTGTCTGTTCTCATTATTTTCCACATGTATTTTTTAATCTGCACAATACCCATTTGTGAGACAGTTTTACTTCCCCATGGTATTGCTCACCATGCCATTGCTGGACTGTTGGTGAATTTGCCTGGGTTTGCAGGAAGGTGCCTTGAAGGTACTGCAGCAGAGCTCTGTACACTTGTGCAAGCTTCAGCAAAGGCTGTCACAAATGGCAATGAAGGAGTGCTCAGTTCAGTTCACAGCTTTGAATTAAATATTCCACATTGTCTTATTTTCGTTCACAAAATCCTTGGGAAAATAATCTCATAATTGCCATCAGAAGACATGACAAAACAAGGAGATTCAAGAATTTGACATATTCTCATTGGAGTTTCTTTTTAAGGATAATTTTAAAGGTTTTCCAGCTCTGAATAGTTGGAAAATATAATAAAAAATTGCAGGATACATCATACTGAGATTCTTAAAAGAATTAAATTTATCTGATTCCTCCATTATATTGTATAAAGGAACATAACATACAAAATACTATAACAGAAACATCCTTTTGGCACAAGGCCTCTTGTATTGGCTGTGTCTTTCTACACACTTGTGATTCACGGCTGTTTAATGTTTAATCTGTGTCTTGTTCTTGCTCTGTCAGAGTCTTATTTTGGATGTGGCTTTTTATAATATTTAGGTTTTCTGAAACTTTTGTCATTAATATTCTATTGTATAGAAGTTATATAAGGTAATGGATTCTACTGCATTTACTTTCCTCTGTATCTTTTCTATGTAAAAAGAAAGGCTTTTTCTTAATAAACAGATTTAAAAACAAAAAATCAAGTCCAAGAACTTTGATTTTTTTTTCAGAAATAGAAATAGGCATTCCATCTAGAAAATATGTTTCTAATTTGTGGACTAAGTGACAGACAGTTTTGGTAATGTTGACCAGTTATCCAATACTTGATCCAATGAAATGCAGCCACTTGTATTCAGCTTTCCCCAGGGCTTGTTAATCTGAAAGTAAATGCCTGCATGGATTTCTTGTGACTCCAACTCTGCTGAACTGCTGTCAGCCATCATTACTTTGGCTTCCTGTGAAGCTGGATGAGGCCTGTAGTGATCATGCAGTGACTGAATTTCATGCTAACTAAAATAGGTGAAAAAGTTTGAAATCTTTATTTGTCTGACTACATAATTAAACTATTCACTCAATCATATCTTAAACTTTTTTTAAAATTTCTTTGTTTGCCCGTTAAAAATAGCTCAGTGTTTTATTTTCTCTGAAATCTGATATTGAGCTTACAAGCCTATTTGGCAGCTGCATTTCAGTTGGAAGGGTAAGGATGAAGTAAAGACATTTCACAATAACTTTTTGTGTCCGTCAATAATTAATTTATTATGGGGTTTGTCCCTTCATTTGTTAAATCTGGTTTCCTGGCTCTGAGGGTGGCCATTATCAAGTGCTTCAAAGGATGCATACAACTGGTTGCCATAGCTCTGCCACTTGAGATAGAAAGTTTTATGTTGCTTCCAAAATTTGTTATTCTGGCAACTCTGAATCTTCCTCTGAATATTTTCTTTGACATTCAGAGATGCAACTTTTTTCTAGGAGATAAATTATGTAGGAAGAATATGGTCATAGCCACATTTAAACTAATCAAAGGTAACAGTAATGGGCAACAATGGCTCAGCCCATTTTAATGAATTACCATGAAAACCTGTAAATCATCTCATTTTAATGCCAAGAAAAACAGTAGGGAGACAGACATGTTTTTCCTAGATGTGCAAAATGAAGGCAATTACTTAGACCTGAAAAACCAATAATTAAAGTATTTTTTGAGAGTAGGTAACCAGCTCCCTTGTGGTAATCCAACATGAGACTACAATTTGATAATTTTATCAGTTTACAACAGCAGGAGAGGGTAATTGGAAAGCCAGTACCCCAATGGGACAGGAAGGTGGCTTAGCACTAACAATGCTTATCATTTGAGCACAGATGGAAGAAAACACTTGTTAACCAACTCAAACAGGCAGATGGAGGTAAATAGAGAGGACTGAGGGCTCTGTCAGGCTTGGTGAGGCAGGGGGCTTAAAAGTCAATTTTAAGGAGTAAGTAAATAGAATGCTTTTATAAAAATTTATTTGCTAAAAATGTCTGCAATGAAGGCATTGATTACATGACCCAAATGTTATTTGCAAAAATTGTAGTGGTGCCTGCTTAAACAGTGGGGGTTTAATCTCCTGACAGCATTCTTACTTTCAGTAGCACAGTTGTGCCTTTGTAGGTGCTTTATACATTGCATGTGTGCTTGAGGAGAGCAGCGTAGGTTTTAGCCCACCCTCAATCAGGTGCCCACATCCCTGGCCACCTGCAAAGCACAGAGGGCAAGCTTGGAGGACCAAGGTTGGTCTTTGCTCAAGGAGGAGGCAGCTCAGGCTTCCAGTGGGGAGAACACAGCTGTCCAAGGGCTTTCTCTGTCCATTACCAACATTGTTAGCAATTTACTTTTAATCTGAATTTATCTAATTTCAGCTTTCAGTCACCAGAGCTTGTTATCTGTCCTCCTAGTGAATTGAAATCACTTCTAGTATTTATTATCTTACTCTATAATCAGGGTTAGTGCAACTCCAAGTCTAGTAATTTTATCGTCACTAGCAGCAAAAGGTCTTGCAAAAGGAAAATCTTTTGCATGCATCTCAATCTTTTGACATGCCTAAGTATACACTACACTTTTAGAATCTGCATGTTTATTTTTTAAGCTCTTTACCTCATCAGCACTGAAACCCAGCAACAGGAAATTGATATGACACAGTCAAAGCAGACAGGAATAAAAAACCTCAATCTACCATGGACCAACTGAAAGAAAAAACAAGGATGGTTTAGAGGAAAAGTACAGTTTTAGAGGATATCACGTGCCATACCCTGAAGATACAAAATGTCTACTTGAGTCTGAAATAGCAGGGTTACAAATAAGTTCGAAAATTTATCAAGGGGAAAAAATAGGAAATTAGGTAATCAACACTGATATATGAAAAGAAACACATAATTATCAATAGGTCAAGAGTCATTATTTAGACAGCATTGTTGCAGAGTTCCAGGTCGTGCTCTTGGTGGTTTTTTTATGTGGTGTATACCAGGTGAAAGCAAGAGGGAAGGAGGGTCAGTGTGCTGCAGGATCTGTCACAGCGAGCTCACCCTAAGAGTCAGGAGGGGAACAACCCTTTCAAGGACAAAATGTTGGCAGCAAAAGAAACTTTGACAGAGGTGGGAAGCAGTTGATACAAAAGTTACTTCCTTCCTTTCTTCCTGTCACATGTGCTCCTGGATCAAGAAAACAGACCTCCACTTTCCCCACTCTTGGGACCTGGTCAAAGGTGAATCAGTCCAAAAAGTACTGTACTGAGCTGCCTGCACAAAGTACTCAAGTGTCCTTTGCTACATCTGTAAATTACTGACTTGGTCCATGAATTCCCAACAGATGAGCAGTGGTAAAGATTTAGCTCTCATGAAAAGAGAATTGCATTGTAAATTGGGTGAACTATGCCTTTCGTTAGCAGCAGAAAGGGATTCAGCCTCAATTAATAAGGAATTAATAGTAACACTTCCATTTGCTTTAAAAGAAGCTGCTTTTTTCTCACACATTACTGCTACTGCTGCTAGTGTTTATGGATGCAAACACTGGTCCTTAGAAAATCAGCACACTTACACAAGTGAGAGTACCAAGTGTGATTAATTTATGAGTCTGGGTTTTGAGGCACTAGTACCAAGAGATTTAGAAAGCCACATTAGGGTTGCTGCCACTGCCCTTCTTTCTGTTGTAAGATAAAATATTGAACTGATATACCTAAAAAGGTCTAAGTTTTCACTGCAAGGAGGGAATATATTGTGAGCTTTCTATGTAAACAATGATCTTCCAACTAATCTGACACTTAATCCATTAGACCAGAAATTTCTACATAATGAGCAAAACTCTTCAATTAGGCTTCAATCTTGCAGGCATACAAATGCTTCATTTTGCACTCCCATAGTCCCCCAGCTCCAATTATTGTCACAAATTAAGATGTGTACCATAGCACAGAGGTTTTAGCCAGTCCTTTTAGGTTCCAGTTTGATCACAAACAATACTAACGCAGTAGAAATACTGATTCACAGTGGTAGTGCTGAGACAACTCTGCACTAAATCTGCCATAACTGGCAGCCTCCACTGAGCAGTACTTTGTTCCTTATAGAATAATATCCTGTGGACTAGCACTCAGACAATATATGCCTATTTTACATTAGAGCCTCATTGCTCAAATCAAGAACCCAGAGTTAAATTACATTCTGTGCAAAAATGACATTCAGTACTGCTGTCCCACCCGGCTCCCTCATTAGGTTAAGGTGGGAACAAAGAAAACTAGGGCAGCATTGAGAAGGATGGGTAAGATGGGGGTAAGAATGCCATGGTGGTTTGGGTGATTTAAACAGATGTGCAACAACTATGCAGTGACAAATAAGTAAAGCTATCCATCAGCTATATCCATTAATGCTCTTTTCATATGATTTTTGCATTTAAGTTGGGAAACTCTTGAAGAGTTTGTTTGGTTTTTTTCTCTGTACACTATAGCATTTCACACTGCAACAATAGTTTAAAAACTGTGATAGTTATCACACTTTATCACACTGTGATAGTTTTAAAATTAAACTTCAGTCTATTGTAGGGAGAGGACCTTTCAGTGGATTCTGAGGAGAAAAAGTTACGAGAGTGTTAAAAGTAGTTGATTTATACATAGGTGTCTGTTACTCTCTACAACTGACCTCTCTTCCTCCACCAATCTCCAGCAAGCAGGGATAATGTGGTGGTACATAGTTACTGAGTAAGTTCTCACTTGACATCTTGAAAAAAATGACACGGTTTTATTATTTTTTAAAATTAAAAAGCACTTAGGTGGTGCATATTTATTCCTTTCTGCTGATGGCTGAGTGACCTTGAAACGTGGTAAGACCCCCAGGACTACATGTCACAGAAACTGGAACTGAAACACCCTGCTCATGGGACAGAGAGGAAAAATTTTAAAAGTTGCAAAATAGTTGGCAGTGACTCTAGTGGGGAAGGGTGGGGACAAAATAGCACAAGAGTATTTTCTGATTAAAACTGAGATTTTTTAATTATTTTTTTAAGCTTTACTTCTTGTTTTAATAAATAGAATTAACTTACTTCCTCCAGGGCAACAGGTCTAAGTAGACAAGCACAGAATATTTTTCAAAGGTGGGGATATAGAAAGCTTGTTAAAAATAATAATGTTCTAGGAATCAGCTTTTGACAATTCAGCAAGATTTTATGTTTATTGACATTTAGGTATGTTTTACACAGTCAAATTATTCATATGTGAATTCATGTATCAAGAATAAAATGATCATATGAAAGACAGACAGGAACAGGCAGAAAGGTGGGAAGATGTTTGATTTTTCAAAGGACTTTGTATGATCTCCTTTCCTGCACATTATCAGTGCCTGGAGATCAGGTGTCAGTCCCCTCTCCCTGTTCACACTGATGCACTCCTGCACCCAGGGCCAGCAGCTCACCTGCAGTTCAGCTCCTGACAAACAATTAATTGCCATTTTGTCATCTCCAAGTGACAGTTTGTGGTGAGCAGCTTTGCCATCAAACTCTCTCACTAGACTTCATACATGTAGGATTCCTCGAGAGAACATGGTATGATTTCACACTGCTTGCTTGTAGAGCTTCTGCTCCAGCACCAAAGCTTCACCTCCAGGCTGGAGGGAAATTGAGCTCTCAGTTCCCAGAGGAATTAGAAAGAGTACTGTACCCATCCCATCTGCCTCATATGCTTTGCAGCTGATGGCAACCACCCAGCACATCAAATGCTGGCTCTTTAAAAGAAACCCACCACATTCTGATACCTCTTAAATCTTCCCTTTATGGGATGAGCATTAGAAAAGTGCATTTATTAATGCATTTATTATTTTTTGTTAATGGTGTCTGAAGAAGATCCCTTTTTTCTACTAACTTTAAAATAAACATATGCCAGAAGCAGAAATATCTGATACCATTCTTCTTTTAATCTATCCTATCAAGCATACATTGCTCAGAATAAGATATGGCTGTAGCATCTGTTAGTCCCCTTGCAACAAACTGTCTTTGGAAAACACATCACCCTGTATCCAGCTGAGCCTAGCAGGATGCAGACTCATGCAGTTTGTGACACTGCTATAACATCTACCAACTGGGGATGGATCCGAGTTTCTTGCCTCATTCCCTTCATAGATGTTTGGAATGGTTTATTAGACAAAGCTTCCCTTGTTATGACATGCTGATTTCCCAGACTTTTCAGTAAGTTTACCAGTTCATCTCCTGGATGTGTGACCTGGTGGAGAAAGCAGGTCTTATATTTGACCTACACAGCTACTTGACCCATCCATAGCAAAGTATGCCAAAATATTTACTTGAAGGAAAAACACGGGAAAACCAGCAGTGGATAACTTTGACAATTTAAAATAATTTTTTTAAAGTTGCTCTGTAATAGTTTCAGCGTCTGCACAAGAGTGACCTTGTCTTGATGCTAAGTTAGTACTTTTATCTACTGTATCAAAATCATCTAATTTCTCCCTTGATAAAAAGCAAGCAGTAAAAAAGTATCACTTTGTCACAACTGGATAAAGGAAAATAAGTGAGGGATGACAAGCAGAATTAATTCCCCTCTGTATTAGAAACACGTATAATTGTCATTAAAAATAATTTAACTAATGGACTAGTTCAAAATGAGAGGAAGCTGCTGGATCCTTCACCTTACCTATTCCACATATCACACCAGCCATCATCTTAACGGCAAGCAGCATAGAAGGGATGTCAGAAATTAAAAAATAATCTCCTGGGGTAGTGGATTTTTTAAAGTAAACATCTACCATTGATCTAACACTTCTCACAAGCCTCATGTTAACTGCTAAATGCCAGAAGGTTGCTCTCCACTCTCTCTAAACCAGAGATTTGAACAGGTCAGTGGGGAGCAGCAGGGTGGCTGGAAGGCTGTGTTCTTCCTGTACCCCGGGAGGAGCAAGGGCACATTTAGTCAGGCATGAAAACGGCTGGGCACCTGGCAACTACCAAAATGGCACTGGGAACCATGAAACTTGTCCAGATTGCCCCTTTAGAGCTAAACCACAAATTGAACTCTAGTGACAGCAAATCTGAATTATCTAACCTCAGCAACATTGCTCAGGGGTAAAGTCAAACAAAACAAGGCTTTACCAAACCCTGAAGGACAAGAGTTTTAATTATATTCACACGGAGAACACATAAAACATATTTTAAGCCAGATCTTTGCTTTACACGTGTGTCTGGCCCAGACCTATTTATTACAGAGCGACTGAGAAGGTTGCTCTCGTCCGTACTCCAGCACTGCGATCGTTTCAAGCCGCTGCTGCAACACGTCCATTCCAGTTCACTCCAGCCATGCACAGGAACACTTGCTCTGAGCACCTGAACCAGGCGTGTGCTGGTTTTTATTTAACTATATGAAATATTGTTGTAACTTGTGGTCTGACCCTGGGATGATCTGGGGACCCCTAAGCTGCTCGTCTCAGGGCAGAGGCCATACAAAAGCTCACTTTTGGACTCTCAGCTCACCAGCCTCTCGTACTCCTTAACACTCCGATGCAGCAGCCGATGGCCCCTCACCGGAACCTGAGCACAAACGCAAAGCGGGTCCTGCGTGAGGGGTCGCGTTCTGGCGGGGAAGAGACGGCCGGGAGGGATTTGGTGCCCTCTACAAGGGCTCGCACGGACAGCGAGAGCCTCGGCACCTGGCTCCCTGTCCGGGAACGCTCCGCCGCCGGGACACCGCGCCCTTCGCGCCCCAGATCGGCGGAGCGCAGCCCCAGGGTCCCGGGCTGGCGGGGGGAGGGCGCTGCCGGGCCGGTGCCGATCCCGAGCCGGTCCCCGG